>VMDO01030795.1:0-20855 GCA_007922755.1 Pedetes capensis
AGAGTATTGAAAAGCAAAGATGTCACATTGAAGACGAAGGTGCGTCTGACTCATGCCATGGTATTTTCAGTGGCATCATATGGCTGTGAAAGTTGCACATTGAACGAGGGAGACAGAAAAAGAATTGATGCTTTTGAATTTTGGTACTGGAGATGTCTATTGAATATTCCATGGACTGCCAAAAGGACCAAGAAATCTGTTCTAGAAGAAGTACAACCAGAGTGCTCCTTGGAAGCAAGAATGGCCAAACTGCATCTTACATATTTCAGACATGTAGTCAGGAGAGATCAATCCCTGGAGAAGGACATCATGTTTGGGAGAGTGGCAGGTCAACATAAAAGAGGAGAACCCACCACCAGATGGATTGACACAGTGTCTGCAACAATGGGCTTAAACTTAAATAACATCGTTTGCCTGGCACGGAATCAGCAAGTGTTTCGATCTGCTGTACATAGGGTCGCTATGAGTTGGACTCGACGGCACCTAAAAACAAGAACATATGCTGATATCCAGGTTATACAATATTATTTGTTAAATGGACTATCCCTCCCTCATTGTGTATTCTTTATTCTCTTCCCAAGTATCAGGTGGCAGTATATTTTAGGATTTAGTTATGGTTTATGCTCAATTCTATTGGTCTGTACACCTGTCTTTCTTTCAGTAGTGTACTATTTTACTACTATTAGTTTTTGTTTCTCAAGGTCTGTATATTTGAGGTCTTTTATGGTTCCATATGAATTTTATCATGCCTTTCCTAGTTTTACAAAAGTGCTATTTGGATTTTAATGGAGAAGTCATTTAATTGTTAAATCACTTTGTATAGTATGAACATTTCAACTCATGTTCCAGTTCACAGAGATGGATATCTTTCCATTTATTTTTATCTCCTTTTCTTCTGTCATCAGTGATTTCTTGTGCTCTGTGTGCAGGTCTTTCATGCTTTGGTTAATTTTATTCTTGAATATTTAGAGAAGTGAGCCAATATTTCATTTTAGTGTTTGAAAAAGCTATGTTCACACAGATTATTATATAAAGCACAAATAAGATTTGTAATGCTCCCTTTGTATTCAATGTGATGGGAATAATTTGCATTGTAAACAACATTTCTTGTCAAATATTTTACAATTTTATTTTCAGTTTTAACATTTTCTTGAATTTGTTGAAATACTCTGCAAATAATATATACTTCATAATCATTTTAATAAAGAAAATCTCCACATTTATAAGTCTATTAATATATTGTATGCATATGAAATAGCTGTAGTGTCTATAGCTCTGTTCTTTCTTCTCAAATTATAATGAAAATTGTGATACTTACAGATAAGAGAAATATTTCATTTGTGGTGTATAAATTTTTCTGTTCTCCCTAAAGTTATGTTTCCTAAAAAGGCAGTTGCATAAAATTGGTGATGCTATAAACTGATATCCATGCAAAATCACATTTGTAAATAATTTAAGAGTTACTGTAGATATGTTATTGTTGTTAGGCACCATCAAGTTGAGTCTGCCTCATTGCGACCCATTGTACAACAAAACTCCTTGACACTGTGCCATGCTTGGGACTATGTCAGTGCTTTTCTGCTATTCATAGGGTTTTAAATGGGTGATTGTTTTGGGAGTGTGCTGCCAGGTCCTTCTTCCATTTTTGTGATGCAGGGGACCAAACCTAGGGCCTCAGAGAGTACAGAGCACTATTTTACCAACTGAGCTAAACCCCAGCCCACTATCCATATAGTAAAGAAATATTTTGCCCTGAGAAATACAAGCACCCCAAAGACGACCATCTACAAATTGATTCTCCTTTCTAAGAAATGCTTTAATTTCTTCTCCCAAATACCAGATGTACAATGGTGTTACTTTTTTCCTTTAATGTCCAGAGTAATTGGATACACACAGAATTCATAAATCATTTAAATATTTCTGAATTTTACCACAGGTGTTCATATAGCACATAAGAGCTATTTTTATTTTGTCAATTAATACCCAAATTAGTTACTGCCTTTTAACATTTAAAAAGATATTAATATGTAAGTAAGATGTTAATCAAGCATTAATACCATATATTCTCTAATCTAATGGACACCCTTTCAACAGTTTTAGATGGCTACAAAATCAAATGGGCATTAGAATTAGGTGCAGATTGGATTTGGAGTGTCTTTCAATTGCAAATCCAATCTACTAGTGATCCTAATCTGCCTCTGATTTTGTAGACCTTTAAAACTACTGAAAGAGTGAGGATTAGATTTGAGAATACTTAGTTTTTGAGGTTTATTGCTGCTATTCACAAGTTTATTGGGTAAGACTGGTATTATTCCTATGTGAAGGAATTATCAGTCATTAGATTCCAATACTATTATGCTTTACCTAACTTAAAATTTTGAAAAAAACTACTTAAAATTAATGATACTTTAAACCAGAGAGTACCTATAACTAACTAGTTTAAATTGCCTTTCTCACTTCCTGCCCCCTCAATAGACTACCTCCCCATCAAAAATATATTACATCTTTCAACGGGACAGATTTATTCTTATTGTATGGCAATAACCAACTCTCTACAGTACATGAACTAGCAGGCTTTTAACATAGGCACTGTCTATAATAGAAATATTGTATATCTCTTATTTTTATGGCATACATGCTAATCAACAGTGATTTCACATGAGAAGAGCAATGTGAGATTTAAGGCCGTGTACCCTACTTGTTAGCCTGTAGCCATAACACTGTGGTGTCCCATCAGATCTCGGAATCTAAGCTGGGTCGGCCCGGTTAGCACTTGGATGTGAGACTGCCTGGGAACTCCAGGTGCTGTAAGTTTGGGAGAAGGACTCAGCAACTCACTTTAAAAAACATTTAGCCATTGAAAACCCTAGGAATAGCAGAGAAGCACTGACAATACCATTTCACCTATTGTATATAGGGTCTCTATGAGTCAGACACCAACTCAATGGCACCTAACAATAGCAACAACCCTACTAGTTGTATGTCTAGTCAAGTTACTTCCCTAGCAAAAAAGAAAAGAATGGTATACATACTATTTAAGGTGTTTTCAATATTGAGTCCTAAAGGAAATGAAGTATAAGAAGAATTTAACACAGTATTTGGCATAGGATAAGTACTCAAAAAATTGGCCATTAATGTTGCTGTTTTTCTTTCTCACAGGTACATATAGTCTGAGATTAGGGACATCTACCTCCAAACAACTACTTTCTCTAATCCTCTTTTTCCCTATTTCCTCCAACTCTTGCTTAATTGCCTGGGAAAATTATCCACATATATTTCCCTTCTTCGTTCCAGTATTAATTTTTTACATCCTCAGGAGAAACTTCATGCATGTAAACTCATTCAATTCTCCTATCAACTTTATGACATAGGGATTATTAATCACATTTTAAAATTGAGTCATTAGAAAATAAATTAATTTCCCAAGGTCACACAGTTAGTAAATCACAAGTTTGAGTGTTTTCAGAAGTGTTTTAGAAAAGTTCAGCTAGAAAGCTAGGGAAGTAATGTGCACATGCTTTAAGGAAGGCCCAGTCCAGCACAGAGTCAGTGAGAATAATACAGAAGTGGAGATCAGTGGTGTAACTCACTGAAACACCTTTTGAGACTAGAAATATTATCAAGGTGGAGCAGGAGCAATTGATGCTAAATGAGAGAAGTAAGGTAAATGGAACAACTATGAATTCCAAGTAGTAAGATCATGAGAATATGGGAAATATACATGTTAGGAGCAGTCAGATTAGGAATTGAGAAATGTGAGTTTGGTAGCTTATATGAATAGTCTGAAATGACAGAGTAACATTTCATTGAAATACAAAAGAGTACAATGTAGAGATTTCATGTATGGGCTTTATTTTTGGAATTATATGACATTAAACACTGTCTCTGTTCATAAGATCTAAGTGGCTTCATCCAATCCCTATTATCCTTCATCTTCCTATTTATTAAATTATATAATAATAATACATTATTGTTTTGAGAATTAAATGAAATAATGAAGGAAAAGTATTCAAAATATTTCTTGCACATAACACAGGCTCTATAAATGTTATTATTGTAATTGTTATTAGTAAATGTCTAAATGAAAGTTTCAGATTTAATAATGTAATTAATAGTCATAAATATGAAAGTGTAGATCCTATCCTATAAATGAGGACAATAAAAGGAAGTGCAGGTACAGAACAGACTAAAGATTATAACAATAATCCATATTGTAAACATAAATAAAACAAGCAATGAAAATAGTCTCACACTATTAATGCTAACTGTAATTTTAATCCAGAAAATACTAGTAACATATAGGAGTACTGCTATAATCAGCCTTGTGTGAAAGGGTATCATTTGCTGGGGGCTTATTCTGTGTCAAACATTCAACTTCTAGATGTTATAGCTCATTTCTCTGATTTAACAATCTAGTCTATTATTATTTCTACTTTATAAATGGGGTCATGGAAGTACAGACTATTTTATGAGTTTCCTACTCTAACCCAGATGGCTAGACACTAAACTATACCTTATAATTAAACCTGTATGTAGAACGAACACAGGCTCAAAAAGAGAAATACCTTATGTTCTCACTCATATGTGGGAGCTGAATCTGACTTAAAGGAAGAAAAAAAACTATATATAAGTAGATATATAAAAGTACACAATTAAACTTAGTGAAGAAGGGAAAATATAAAGAGTAGAAAGAAGGAAGGAGGGGACTAGCAAAGAGAAGTGAAAGTTGTGGAAGGTGGGAAGAGGAGGGGAAAAATGTAAAGGGATAAAGAGGGAAATGATAATCTCAATGTAAATGATGCAACTTCATGAATACATGGGAAAATAGGGAAACATAACCCATATATGCATATCAATTTTAGTACATATTAGTCAAAAGTTTCCACAAACTTTGTAAGTTGATGAAAGTGTAACCAAGGGTGATGTAATAGTTGCATAATGAAAAAGCAAATGCTATATTACTTTGCACCCCACTAACATTTATCAATGAAGGGAAAAGAAAAAGAAATTAAGGTGTATATATAGAAACATAGAAAAGTACACCTGAATAACCATGGACAAGTTGCTTTAATTCCCTATTAAAATTCAAAAGTGTGGTAGTTTAAATGAAATAATTAACAATGATTCAATCTAAGTAGGTTTTAGATATCTCAATACTTAAACTCACCTCAACTTGATCATAAACAGAAGATATTTTAAACTTCATGAAAGTTAGTAAACAATTTTTGAGTCATGTCATTTCCTTCTTCAAGAGAGCCTTAGCTTAGTTAACATTTAACAGAAAGAAAAGTTTTAGTTCACAAAAACATCAAAGACTCTACAGGCACAACTGAAATATAATTCTTTTGAAGTCTGTAAATAATAACACATAAATGAAGACTCTAGAGAGTTTTATAATATGTTGTCTGTGTAGAATGCCTTTTCTTTAAATATCTCAGTGGACTTTATTATGATGATAATTATAATTGAGCTTCAGAACTCCACTGAGTTTGTTGGTTTCTTTTATACCATTAGAGATAGTGGAAGGAAAATTAAATTTTTAAGGTCATTCAAGGAGTCAGAGGCTCCTAACTCAAGTCATCTGGTGAATATAACCACAAGCTTATAAAGAGTTTTGGAAATAACATTAAAGTGTTATAAGAAATAATAATTGAATAAAGAAGTATACCACTGGGAGGACAAAGAAAACAACTTTGTCAATTTAAATTTGGAGGTACTTAGGAATACCTCTGTGCTCTCCACAGGCATCCCGACTGCTCCACAACTCAAAATAATTTTAAAATAAAAAAAACTCCCAAATTATACTTCTTCTAAATATCAGATTTATAAATAAAATACCAATAATATAAAGAAAGGTTTTCTTTCTATAACCATGGAAGTAATAGTATAGTAGCTATTTATTCTATTAAGAGTTGTGACAGCAAATACATTATATTTGTCAGCTAGTGTGTTGTTGAAGCAGAGAATCCAAATGAAACAAACTTATAGGAAGAGCCATATGCTGGGGGCTCACAGTTAGAGGATGTCTGTCTATAATGTCCAGAGGCATGGCAGATGGAGCAAGTGGTGGCAGGAGGCCTCTAGCAGAGAATCACACATATGACCTATCTGAGAGAGGAGAATGCAGAGAGAGTAATTAGAACCAGGGGTGTAGGTAAAACCTGCAAAGGCCTGCCCCCATTGACCTACTTCCATAAGCTGGGTCCCACCTCCCAAAGTTCCATAACCTCTCTGGACTAAACATTCAAACCCTGACTTTGGGCAACATTTTAGATTCGATCATGACCTATATGAACTACAAAAAATTTTAAATCAATTTAGAGTTAATACAATCATTGATATTTAAAACAAATAAAAATAAATTTAAAAAATAAAAGTAGAGCCCAGTGCAATGGCTCATGCTGGTCATCCCAGCAACTCAAGAGGCAGAGGCAGGAAGATTGCAGGTTTGTGGCCAGACGCAGTCTGTGTAATCTAGTGAGACCCTGTCTCAATATAAAAAATTTTAAAATAGCCTGGAGGTATAGCTCAGTGGTAGAGCACTTGCAAAAGTAGGTGCAATGCCCTGGATTCAGCCCCTAGTACCAAAAAAAAAAAAAAAAAAAAAAAGAAAGAAAGAAAGAAAATTTTATGGAGTACTCATAAAAATCAACACAGTTGAGTTCATAATTTAAGTAAAACACTGCCAAGGCTTTATTATATCCAAGAAGTAAATAATTTGATAAATGTAGAATGTATTATTTATTCTATACCTAATCTGAACTAATTCTTTCCCTGTAATAAGTCTCTCAATGGATATATAAATGGACTAATGAGGCAAAAATCTACCAAGAATAAACTGCACAAACTTCCATTTTTCACCAACACTATGCTTTGACTTTACTCACTATATTTTTAAATATATGTATGTTGAAAAATAGTTATTTTTCTCAAGCCTCATAAAATTAAAGAATGAAATAAATTTTATAATTTTTGTGCTTCAATAAATAGGATAAAAATCCAGTGCAGCTAAATATCAACATAAAAATTCAGAACAAAATGTTAAATATTCATACATTTCTTACATATTTAATTAAATTTAGAAAATTTTCACTTAATTTATTATCTATTACATTACTTAGGCATTAGCAATATAATGATGCTTAATTTTTCTTCCAAAATTCCCAAAATATCCAATTTGCCTAACTTTTCAGAGATAGTTGAGACAGCATCAGCACAAATACAATGCAGTAAAGATGTGTTCCTTCTAATTTTGAAGCAGTAAATTTGCTCATGAAGTAAGCCATGTGGCAAGGAAGTCTATAAGAACCGAGGGTGTTTTCTAGCCAAGAACCAGAACGAACACCAGGACTCTAGTGCTTAAAAAAGACTATATGCTTAACAAGAAATAATAAGGTAGCTATTTTCATCCTAAAATTTAAACAGATTGTAAATATTAGTTTTGTGTGTTTTGCTAGATAAAAATAGAATCAACTCAAGTGAGTTTATAATCATAATGGAAAATAGGCAATTAAAATTTATGAAGTAACTGCAAACACTAACAATCATTTCTAGCATTCATTGACTTCCCATTTTCTCCTGCTCAATTTCACTTTGTGGCTGAGAAACAAGCACTTGCGCCTTACCTCAGAGTAGCTATGTGAGACTTCTGTCTATTGAGATTCAAGCAGAAGTCTGCTGATCTAATCAGCTCTGTTTATTTCTTTCCAGAATGTAGATTTCATACTGCTGTGAAATGTGGCCACCATTTTGCAGCTAAAAGAGAAAGACCAAGAAATTTCACAAATATGCCAACTACTCAGCACACACTTACTTTAGGTAAAGTAAAAAATTTTTAGTTTAGGCTCATGCTGATTGGGTTTTCCATTACTCCTGGCCAAAAATTTCAAAACTGCAAAATCTCACAATTTCAAAAGGCACTCTGAGCTGAACAAGGTGGCACAGGCCTGTAATCCCACACTTGGAAATCTGAGGCATAAGGATATTGAGCTGTAGGCCAGTCTGGGCTACATTGCGAGCACTTATCTAAAAAGAAAAGAAAATTAAAACGATGAAAAAAAGTTCATGTAGAATTGAGCCCAATGGTCCATAATTTATGTATAATTTAAGTTGTCACTAGTAGGGAGGCAGGTCAGAATGGGAAAACCATAGGTTCATTCTCTATTCCCTAGTCTTTTCATCTATGCATGTTAAACATTCAGAGTTTGTTTATTTTATTGGACTTTTTAAATTTAAGAAAAGAATGAAAGATACTGCATAGAAAATCTCAGTTAACTTAGTTATATAAAATAAAATCCATGATAACTATTTTATAATTAAAATGAGAAATATTTCAGCAGCAGCTATTGGAAGCATTTATTAAATTAAATTGTTCATTTGCTTTAATCAAATTTTTGTTTACTCTTCATTGTTTAAAAACAAAATTTGAGGTAGCTTATACAGAAATGGGAGAAGGATGTGGCAATCCACTCCTAAAGCAATCCCAAAATAATCAGCCATTAAAAACCCTAAGAGGGTTGCTATAAGTCATACACAACTTGACAGCACCTAACAATAGCAACAAACAGAAATATGTACCTTATTACAACAGGTAATAATTAGTAAATTATAGGGTTATTAATGGAATATGATAAAGCTAAAAATAGAAATAGAAGGAAAATACCATAATATTCTGTGTAATACCTAATGATAGTCTGTAAGTTAAATTCTTATCTTTTTATAGAAATGTGGTAAAACAACCAAGCTCAGCATCCACATCCAGTGGACAGAAATATATCAAACGTTCAGAAGCTGCATAATTTTTCTTCCTTTAGAGATCTGAGAGAAATTTCCCTCAATCTCATAAACACTATACAATGCTTGTACATCATTTTAGACAGCACCCATTCATTAAGAGCAACAGCTCATTCTTAACCACTAGTTCTCTCAAACCAATTTAAAAGAAAGCTCAGTAAGTAGCTTTTGCATACAAAGACTTCATTAAATCAATAAAGAAAACATTAAAGCTCAAAAAGAATAATGGACAGAGAATATTAATGTTTAATTTCTATATCAAGGACAAGAGATATTTTATCTTATATATAGTAAAAGGCTAATCACATTAGTAACCAAAGGTATGTAAATTAATGAAAGACAGCATGTTTTTACTATTACAACAACATTTTCTTTTTGTGGTACTGGGGCTTGAACCCAGGGCCTCATGCTTGCATGCTTTGCAAGTGCTGGACCACTGAGGCCATTTTTTTTTACTTTTTGAGACAGATACTCACTAAATTATACAGATTGCCTCTGATCTTGAACTTGCAATCCTCCTGCCTCCACCTCCAGAGTTACTGGGATTACAGATGTGTGCCACTATGCCCGGCTAACTACTACAACAATTTTTAATAAGAATAATAACCTCCATCGACTATCCTATGATTTGAAGAGATTCATTCAGTGTCTGTAGCAGACCAAATTATTCATTCTTTGGAAGGAATAATTTGCCATCTGAATTTAGGAGCCTTAGTAGTCTCATCTTTCCATCCAAAAATTCAATTGAGGAAACTCATTTGCATTCATCTTACATATATTTTTGTCTCAAGTCTCTCTTTTTAATTTTACCTCCTGTCTCATATTTGCAACAGCGTCAAAATCTCTGGAGATTTAGTCAAACAGAGTTATCAATGGAGATTTCAAAACTGGAAATGATGGAAATATACAAATTCATTGAATGTTGACTATAGGTTAATCTCCTCATCTTATATAAGAATCTGAGATAGATGGAATGTGTTCTGATTAAGATGACAGTAGCAGAGTAGGAATGAAACCAACTTTCTTGAAGTCTTAGGTTCTTTTCACAGAATGATGCAGATTAGAGTGATGCATCTGACTTGGAACAAGAGCTTATTTTGGTCTCTCGTTTATGAAAACAACTAAACAAAGAAACAACAAAAAATCCTTTGACTTCATTTGCTTCAACTGACCAAAGAACCATCTATTTTCACTGATTCACTATTTTCCTCTCAACTTGCTCTGTTTATGTTTCTGTTGCTCTGAAATTGCTCTTTGCTACATCACAAATAATTTTTATTTTGCACAATCAGAGCCAAGAAAAGATGACCTTCCAGTGGAGTTCTCCATATTATTGTATGCAGTGAAATTACCTCCTTGAACCATGTCTTAGCACTATAGACACATGTTGTTGTTGTTGTTGTTGTTGTTGTTGTTGTTGTTGTTGTTGTTGTTGTTAGGTGCCATCGAGTCAGTGTCTGACTCACAGCAACCCTACATGTAACAGATGAAACACTATTGTCAGTGCTTCTCTGTTATTCATAAGTTTTCAATGGTGGCTTGTTTTTTGGAGTGGTTTGCCTGGTCCTTCTCCCAAGCCTACAGCACCTGGTGTTCCCAGGTGGGAACAAAGAGTAGTGAAGATTTAGTATTTAACTTTTGAATTTGTGTTTAAGTTGAAAACTTTAAAGGAAAACATAAACAATATTCTACTTCATTTCTGAGAATAAAAAATTAAAATGTTTTAAGATAGTAGAGATATACTTTTAACCTTCTTTAATCAAAGAGGAATGCAATTTGAAATTCATTTGCACCATTTAAAAACTTTTTTCCCTCCAAATGATAACTCAGAAAATTCTAAATATTGCCTGGTAATTAAAATAGTAATTATTATTTTATTATACTGTAAAATGAAAAGCAGAAGATACCATACTCATGTCTACAAATACAAGGGGAAAGACATGGAGAGAATGTTACCTGCAAATATTTAAACGGGGGCTAGATGTTTAGTTCAATGCTAGAGAGTTTGTCCAGCAAGTGTGAGGCTCTGATTTTGGTCCAAAGGCACTGAAAACTGGAATGCAATACAATAAAATAAGAAATTTATGATGCATGTCTGACATTTAGTTGACTCACCTACCACAGTAATTTAGTGGGTCTTTCACGGAATAGTTTGTTAGTACATTGGTAATGGATCACTATAATTACAGTAGAGAAAGCTTATAAAAGGATTCTGAAGTACTAGAAATTCAGTTCTCATAGTAAAATATTTTAATAATGGAGGGAAATCCTCACCATCTTAGATTTGTCACTTAAATGTAGGAACTAATTTTGACTATTGAATTCAAAGTGCTATAAGTCCAATCCAACATTTGTCATTGTGGAAGATTCTGGTGGGTACAAGCATGGATTCTACCCAGCCCTTTGTATAAAAAAGTAAAAGATTAAGGCAAAATGTATATAATTATCAAGCTATAAACTGTTTAGATTGTTTGAGCTTACCTCTTTGGAAAGACTACATTTTTATTAAGTATAAAGTTAAGTGCCTACCCCTTTAACAAATTCCAACTTGAATTAATTTTTCCTCATTGACTATGGATAATGTAGGAGCTCATTGATATATGATATATCAAGTGAAACAAGAAGGGTTAAAAGGTTTCACTGAAGCAGGATGGATCAGCTGGGGTGGCATGCAGCACCTAAGCAGATGGGTAACTTTTTGGGTGGGTTCTGGTGAATGATAAGAAGTACTGGTGAGATAGATAAGGCAAGTTTCTGCTAACTCTTCATGTCTTAACAAAACCTGTTGCTTCAGAGAGGCTAAAAACAGGCACTTTGGTTTCTGAGACTCCCTAAAAAAAGCATTTCAAGTGAGAGGAAAATCAGGAGCCTGTACTCAATCCGTCCTCCTCCTTATATTTAGCTTTTGTGGAATGACTTAGAAAAACTTATGAGTGGGAATGATAATCAAAATGGTTAGGAAGCATAGAAAGATTGTCAGTGATTTAGAAATTCTTACAATTGGAATTTTCTAAGCAAATAAAAATGTAGAGTAATAATGTTCTGCCTTCCATACAAATAAAACAGAGAAAAACATCAAATTTCAAAACAATAATTAGAACAATTTACTCTTTATAGCTTCTATTCTTATATCCCAGCTATTACAAAACCCAGAATTTAGAATTTACTATCAGTTTTTCACAACTCAAGTAATGAATGGGCTGTCATTATCAGCGACAATAAATACAGCAAATTGTACTATGCATAAATTTAAAATGGGAAATAAAAGACACATAATTAGCTGTTGGGGATTTTTAAGTGCACCCATAACTAGGGTACCTCAGACCAACATGAGGGACTGACCTCTAGGTGACCTCAGGGCCACATTCCACTAACTCACTCCTATCCATGCCATTGAGTGAGCAAAGAGGGCCCCTGACCAGCCTGACCCAGCCTCAACCACCTCAACTTTGATTGGCTACCCTTAGCCCCCTGATTGGCTCCTGAGGTACCCTACCTGATTGGACCCTTACCCACCTTACCTACCAATCCCCACTGTACCCCCAAATCACCCCATTTAAATAACTGCCTCTACCTGGCAGGTATGACAGTTTACCTGCCGTACCTGTCAGAAACGCACCCAATTGGCTACCCCCAGTACACACCCCCTTCCAGGAGCCTATATAAGCAGGCTCCTGGACCCCTTCACCCCTTCATCTCTCACCATCCTTCAACTACTGTCTGGACCCCATCACCTCTATCCAGTTCTCCCCAGTCCTGTGGAAGATCACCTAGCAAGCTGATGCATCAATGACAGGGGCCCCGAAGTGCCCAAGGCTACAAGCAAGTCATGAAGAGCCTCCCAATTCCTCCCATCCTTGGGAAAGAGGGAGATAGAGAAGGTGAGCTCAAGAATCAAGACCACCAGACCTCCAGCCCAGCAGAACATAAACTGCTTGTAGCTGTACCTTTAAGGCTGAGCTGTACCATCAGTGAGCCTGCAACATTTTATGCTGCAGGCTTTGAGCTAGCACTTAACAGGGGCTGCTTGCTGGTTACCCCTCACTTGGGGAGCAACCCAATAAACTTTCTTTCTTCTGTTTTCCACAGAAGGTCTCCCGGGGTCCTTCTTTGGCACCTCTGGCCACCACACCAACCCAGTCCTGTGGGTCCCTGATACCCACTCAGTGTCAGGGAAAGGCTCTGACCTCTGCTGGGCCTGAGCCAAACCCTGACAATTAGGAGCAATCCTTATTTATTTTCTGGTGGAAGGACTGGTGATTTCTATCACATTTCACAGATTAGCACACTACACACATTTACTATAGTTTCTTGTCCCCCATAATCATAGATACTTAATTTTATTGGCACAATAAGAAGTGTTTCAACTCTCAAGAGAGTGCTTCAAACCCTAAATGACTAATACATAAATTCTTGGTTCTATTTAACTGATTTACATTGAGAAATTTTCCTCTCTTGAGGGGATATTGCATAACCATACATTCAGATCTATGCAAAAGCCAATTTCCCAAATGAATGCTTATAAAGCATGATATCAGAACAAGGGAAGAAAGACTAACTCAAGTCATTATGGCATTCAACTGAGATTAGAATGATCTTGCCAACAGAATTAGGGTACTGAAAACACCTCGACTAAGACTTCCTTCCCCTAGATGGTGATTGTGTGGTCACTACCAACATCATGAGCAATGATTTATTTTCTTCAAGCCATAAGTGAAAAACACTCTCTTAAATTCATGTTCTTCCTTAGACCTGACAATATATTTTATCTATATAATAGATAAATGATAGATAAATAGATAATAGATAAATTCATAAGAATGAAATCTATTCTTATTCACATCTCTGAATATTTTAGGCTATGTATATGTGTATGTATGTGTGTGTATAATCTTCCCAGATACTTGTACATACATATCTGAATAACTCTCATAAATCAATCTTCTTTTTATCTTTAGGATATTCCTGAGAAATTTCTCATATGAACCCACCATTCCAATTGTCCAGTGAAGGATATTGTACAAAGAGAAGACCCTCATTTTGGAAAATAGTTTGACTCCTAATATATACATTCCTAGTCATATTTTAAAATTGTAGAGACATATTCCAGAAAAAGCTTTGATTTTTTTTCGTGTCTCAGTTCTAATATAATAAAATATAAAGTAGGTGGCTTATAAACAACAGAAATTTATTTCTCATGGTTCTGGAGGCTAAAAGTCCAACATCAAGATACTGGCAGATTCAATGTCTGATAAGCATTCACTCTGGTTCACAGATAATGTCTTCTAGTTGTGTCTCACAAGGTGAAAGGTGTCTCTCTTGGGTGTTTCAGAAGGGCTCTAATCCCATTATGATGGCTCTTTCCTCATGAACTGATCACCTTATGAAAGACTCTACTTCCTAATATCATCAACTAGGGTGGGGTTAGGATTTCCGCATATGAATTCAGGCTGAGGGGGAACACAACATTTAGACCAATTGCAATGTCTTTTTAACTCTTACTAATTGTTATGGACTGAATGTTTATATCCTCCTGAAGTCATATCCTGAAACCATAACACCTAGAGTGATAGGATTTCGAGACAGGGCCTTGGGGAGTTATTAGAGTCAGAGGAAGTCATGAAGGTATTGTTCTTGCTTCTCACTCCCCCTTTGCACACACAAAAAAGAGATCATGGAGGTACACAGTGGAAAAGTAGCCATGTGAAACCCAAGAGCTGAGCCCTCATCAGAAATTCATCATGCTAGCACTTTGATCTTGGACTTCCAACCTCCAGAAATGGTTTCTGTTGTTTAAGCAACCCAGTCTTATGATATATTGTTATGGCAGCCTGATTAGACAAATACATTTATTCATCATATTTCTGTGTACTATATCTAATAAGCAAGGTTCTTCATATTGGTTGTAGTATTTGAATTTTTCTGATAAATTTAAATTTAACACTTCATTAAATTTTTGAATTGAATAAGTTTATTCACTAATCTTAATATTTGAATTTTTCTTTCTAATAACTTTAAGGGCAATATTTATTTAATGATTTTGAAAATTTATATCCAAATCTATGTATAATTAGAAAAATGCTAAATAACAAACTGCCATTGACTTTTAACTTTCATAGTTTTATGTACTATCTATATACTGACAGCTCCTAAATGTGCATCTATAAATAAAACTCTATCATGAAGTGAAAGGCATCAAATTGACTCTAAAAGTACAAAAGAAAAGCCAGAGCCAAATTGCACATATTCACATGTTATTTACTTATCAATTACTTATCCATTATTCCTTTCATTAATTCATTCAGCCAATGTGTATTTGCTGCTGCTGTTGTGCTGTTAGGTGCCATTGAGTCATATCTGACTCATAGCAACCCTCACAGAATCTTCAGTGGCTGACTGTTTCAGGATTGCCTTGGGAGTAGATTGACACATCCTTCTCCCAGTTTTGCAATGCTAGGAATCAAACCCAAGACCTCGGAGATTGCAGATCGGCACTCTAACAACTGAGATAAATCCCAGCCCAATGTGTATTTAATGCATGCCTCGTACTATGCACTAGAGATAATACATTCAAGATAGTATGGATAAATAGTAAAATATCCATATACAGTCTATGCCACATTACACAGTATTATAGTCTTTGAAATTAATAACAAACTAGAAGTATTAGGTACAAGACCAAAATCTTAAGTCATGAAAGAAAAAAATGATTGTAGACTTTATTAAAATTAAAATCTTCAGCTTTGCAAAAGATGATTAAGATAATGAAAAGTTAAGCCACACATTGGGAGAAAATGTGTGCATTTTCTGATAAAAGATTTCTATCCAAAATATACAGAGAGCTCTTAAAACTCAACCAAAAAACCCTGGGTGCCATGACACAGGCCTGTAATCCCAACAACTTGAAAGGCTGAGCCAGGGTGATTATGAGTTCAAAGACAGAGGCAACTAGTACAATGTAGCAAACGCTGTCTCAAAAAATAAAAATTAAAAAGGGGATAGAGTGTAGCTCAATGATTGAGCACTTGCCTCACATGCTCAAGACCCTGGGTTCAACCCCCTAGCACTGCCAAAAAACAAACAAAAACAGCAACAGCAATAACAGAAACCTCCAAAACTCAACTGTAAAAAGAGCACTGTGTGTAAGAGGAATAGCGATATATGAGAATTCCCTGAACTCTGGTTAATTTTTCTGTAAATTTAAAACTATTCAAGAATAGTCTATTAATTAAAAATAAATTATAAATTAAATGTGTGGAAATAAATGTATGAAAGGAGAGCTCCATAGGGAAGAAACTGGTTTCTAGTATGAAATCTAGTAGATAAGGGAAACCTCAAGAAATGAATGCTGCTAAAATGCCCCTTGACTTTGATCTGTGGGAGTTTTGACAACTTCCTCAAATTAGTCCTTACAAGTTAAATTACAGAATCCTTTAGTGAAAACCAAATGAATAACACAAGTACAATTTACTCCTGTTGTGGAATGTGATAGTTATTAATAAATTCCCAAACTGAGTTCATAATGCTCATCTGTATGTTTCTGTTTACCCATAGATATTGAGTATTTCTTTTTATATAATACAAGATCTGGTCCCAAGAAGCAAAATATCAACATGTAAATATGAAACTATTTGTCAATTTTGTCTAATTATTTCCAAATTATGTTTTTTTTAGTGCTAAGTATGTGTGTTGTTCATGATCCCCCCAAATGGTCTTACCAATCAATTCACAGTACAAATATCCATGCTTCATCTTATCTCAAAATTGAGCATTATCATTCTGTTTCATGTTTTCCAAACTGGTAAGTTCAGAATTAGGTTGGTTTTGTAACATTTTAAATTAAAATATTGTGTATTTTATTATGGTTATACTCATGCACTGCCTGCAGCTGTAGCACTATGGGATCTGATCCTGTCAGATCTTGGAAGCTAAACAGGGTCAGCCTTGGTTAGTACTTAGATGGTTGACTGCATGGGAGCACTGGATACTGTAGGCTTGGGAGAAGGTCCTGGCCACCCACTCCCAAAAATCAATCAGCCATTGAAAACTCTATGAATAGCAGAAAAACATTGACAATAGTGTTTTGCCTGTTGTATGTAGGGTCCCTATGAGTTGGAGACCAACTCCATGGCACCTAACAACAACATACTCATGCACAAATTTTTAAATATATTTTCACTGTCCCTCCTTTGATTTCTTCTTTTGTTAATTTCTTCCTTATGTCCTGACTCCCAAGTCGACTGTAATCTTTTTATGGATTTGTGGTTTGTCTTTAAATAATAGATATATTAACAGAGGGTATTTTAATAATATTTTCCTTACACATCAATAAGTGAAAAGTAATTTGTACAAGTTGCTTCCTGTTTTGTAAACATATACTATTCAAAAATCCCTAAGCAGGTATGACCATGACACTCATACAGATATAAAATGAATATGTATCAATGTTTTAGTGATAACTAATGATAACTAATGAGAAAACTAGCAATATTTTATAATTGAATCAAAGAAGTAAAAAATGTGTATAAACAATATGGAAAAAATTTATTAAAATTGCTGTGAGGAAAAATCAGCTACACTCCATAGGAAACAATTGATTTGCATTTCAATGGAAGAATTATTTGCACTACATTCAGTTTTTGTAAGCTAACTTCTATGTTTATAGAGTAATAAAATAGTCAGAGACAAACACAAATACACAAATGGTCAAGTGTGGTGGTGCATGGCTATAACCCCTGCACTTGGGAACCACAGGCATGAGGATAATAAATTCAAGGCTAACCTCAGTTACACAGTGAGTGCAAGGATAGCATAAGCTACATAGAGAAACTTTGTTTCAAAATACTAAGGGCTGAGGATGTGCCTCAGTGGTAGAGCACTTGCCGAGCATGTACAAGGCCCTAAGTTCAAAGCTAGCACTGCAAAAATAAATAAATAAACAGATAAACACATACATACATACATACATACCTATACATCTGTTGTTGTTAGATACCATTGAGTCAGGTCTGACTCATAGCAACCTTATGTACAACAGAATGAAACACTACCCAACACTATGCCATGCACATGATCTTTTTGTGTTTGAACCCATTGTCCTTTGAATGCCTTCCAGCCTAGGGAGCTCACTTCCTAGCACTATATTTGGCAATATTTTTTGCTATTCATAGGGATTTCAATGGCTAATTGTATCGGGTGTGGACTACCAGGTCCTTCTCCCCAGTCTTAGTCCAGAAGCCTGTGGGTAACCCTGCTGACATGGGAAATACTGGTGGCATAACTTTCAGCACCACAGCAACATGCAAGCCCACACAGCATAACAAGCTGACAGATATGTGGTTTGTTGTTGTTAGGTGCCATCGACTCGGTATCCGACTCATAGCGACCCTCTGTACAACAGGGGAAACACTATTGTCAGTGCTTCTGTGCTGTTCATAGGGTTTTCAATGGCAGATTGATTTTTTTGGGAAGGGGGTTGCCAGGTCCTTCTCCCAAGCCTACAGCTTCTGGTGTTCCCAGGAGGTCTCCCATCCAGGTACTAACCAGGACCGACCCTGCTTAGCTTCCGAGATCTGATGGGATCAGATGCCACAGGGCTACACCTGCAGGCCAACAGATATGTGAGGGACTATACATTCCTATAGAATCAAATAATGCTGAAAATTAAAATATTCTTTTAAAAAGATATCTAGAAATCACTTTTTCCCATTTAAGGCCTGTTTTCATGAGAAATAAAAAATTTAAGGATACATCAAAATAGGGCTGGGATTTAGCTCAGTTGGCAGAGCACTGAGCTGCAGTCTCTGAGGTCCTGAGTTCTATTCCCAGCACCGCAAAAATGGGAGAAGGACCTGGCAATCCACTCCCAAGGCAATCCCGAAACAGTCAGCCATTGGAAACCCTATGAGGATTGCTATGAGTTGGACACCGACTCGACGGCACCTAACAACAACAACAACATCAAAATATCAGTAGTAACTATAATTAAGTTATAAGATATAGAATACTTTTTGTTTACATCAGAATCTGATTGACAATACACAGAAAGCAAATCATAAAACAAAAGTAAATACATTGGTCTTCATTGAAGCTGAAATCTTCAGCTCACTGAAAGACTATATAATTCAAATAAAAAGGCAAACATAAATGTAGAAAATATTTGTAATATATTCATCTGGCAAAGCTTCCATATGCAAAATATATAAAGAATTGTCATAGTTCAATAATGAAAAAGCAAAATAATTGTAAAAATGAGAAAAAGAATTAAATAGGTATGTTGTAGAAGTTACAGAAATGTCTAATAATCACATAAAATTGTTTCAACATCAGCAAATACAAATTAAAACCAAAAATTAGCTGTCATTTTACCCTAATAAAGAGATATAATTTTAAAAGTTTGGAAATTTCAAATGCTGAAAAGATATATCAGAAAAATAATAGATTCACTTGGAAAATTGTTTCACTCTTCTTCATAAAGTTAAAGGTACATCATCTTTTCACCCAATAATTCCATTCTGTAATATTACTAAAGAGAAATTATAACATATCTCCACATAGTGAATATCCATAATTTTTTTCAAAATTGCAAAAACTGGAAATAATCTAAACATCATTCACTTGTTGAATGATACACTCATAGAATGAAAATATATTCAATAATAAAAAGGCCAAAAAAAAAAAAAAAAACACCTACTGACCACAACACTGCAGATGAATGTCAGAAACCTTATGTTAAAAAACAAACACAATGGAACTTTCTTGAGTGATGACAATGTTCTATATCCTGATGGGGTGAGTGTATTTGTCAGAACTTATGAAATTTTATTCATATCAAATTCTAAAATTTGGATTGAATGTAAGTGAGACACTGATGTTGCCACAGGGGCATGGCTGATGAGTGTGTACTAAATGATGCATTATATAAAACTCTAAGGTAGGTAAAACTAAGTTATTGGTGACTGGAGATAAAATAGATCTTGGTTTGGGTAGAAGAGCTTGACTGGAGGTGGAACTAGTGAACTTCCTGGAGACAAGTTAATGCTCTCAATTGTCACTATGGAGGAGGTTACATGTGTGTTTACAGTTGTCAAACCTAATTAAATTATATTAAACCCTGTCCATTTTACATCATACATATAAATAAGAATGTGACTACTATATTGTTTTTGATATGCACAAAGTGACCCAGCATTATTTATTGGAAGACTCTCTCATGATACGTTAAGTATTCGTATGTGTGTGGACTTGACTTTAGATTCTTTTGTTCCATTGAACTATTTATCTATTTTTTGTGCTAAAAACTGCTTAAATTACTGATGCCCTATAATACCATCAGAGTCCCCACACGTCTGTCAGTTTGCCATGGGGGCTTGCCTGTTGCGATGAGGCTGAGAGCTCTGCCACTGTAACCTCAGACATGAGCAAGGTTACCAATGGAGGACAGGTTTTCAGCTGAGCTTCCAGACTAAGACAGACTAGGGAGTAGGACCTGGCGAGCCACTCCCAAAACAACTAGCCATTGAAAATCCTATGAATAGCAAAGAAACACTGTCAGGCATAGTGCCTGATAATGAGCCCCCAAGGTGGGAAGGCACTCAAAAGACTACTGGGGAAGAGTTGCCTCCTCAAAGTAGAGTCTACTGTGAAGACGGAAATGGAGTAAAACCCCAGGGTGCTCAACTTACTGATGTGGCACGACTCAAAATGAGGAGAAACAACTGTAAATATCCATTAATAATTGGAACATGGAATATACGTAGTATGAACCTAGGCAAATTAGAAATTGTTAAAAGAGAAATGGATCGCATAAACATTGACATTCTAGGCATCAGTGAGCTAAAATGGTCCAGCATAGGCCATTTTGAGTCAGACAATCATATGGTCTACTATGCTGGGAATGATAAACTAAAGAGACATCATCAAAAAAGACATTTCAAGATCTGTCATGAAATACAATGTTGTCAGTGATAGAATAATATCCATACACCTACAAGGAAGGCTAGTTAATATGACTATTATTCAAATGTATGCACCCACCACTAAGGCCACAAATGAAGAAAGGG
>VMDO01030796.1:0-20854 GCA_007922755.1 Pedetes capensis
CAGGCACAGCTGGCAGACAGAGCTGTTCCTTACCAGAATCAGGAGTCCTGGGTAGGCCCAGCTGCCCTTCAGATGGCCCGTGGCCTGCACAGCCCTGCTCAGGGCTTGGCATCTGGGGCCTCCTGTGACCTCATATATCCTTAATGGGATGGTGAATGTGATGCGTCAATTTGGCTGGGACCTGGGTGCCCAGAGATTGGATCAAGCGTTCTTCTGGGTGCATCCTTGAGAAGGTTTCTGGATGAGATTAGCATGTGGGTTCATAGGCTGGGAAGAGCGTTTGGTCCTCCCCGGTGGGGTGGGCCTCAGCCTGCCAACTATTGGCCTAAACAGAACACAAAGGTGAGGGAGAGGGAACTTCTCCTGCCTGACAGGTAGAGTTGGGACGGCAGCCTTTTTCTGCCCTGGGACCTAACCTGAGTCATCAGTGCCCCTAGCCCTCCAGTTTGCACACTGCAGATCTTGGGACCTGGCGGCCTAGATGAGCAATTGAGCTAATTCCTCTGCCTGTCATTGTTCCTCCGATGATTCTGCGCACTCAGTAATCTTCACTGACTCGTGGCCCGGGCCCTCCTCCCTGCAGGGACTTGAGATGAAAACACAGCATGGTCCCCTGTATTAATGCAAATGGACAAGGCTGGCTCTCACCATGAACTTCCCCGTCTCCCCCAAACAGGTGCCAGGTGTACACGGGAGGCCGCTGGCTGCAGGGAGCAAAGTGTTTCAAAGCCCACTCCTTAAGGACACCTAAGATGCATGCGCAGTCCTCAGGAGAAGCCTAGTTTAGACACATTTCGACAGAGGACTGCGAGGCCTTAACCCCTATCCAGCTGGAGCCCTGGGCGATCTCAGCGACATCATTTCCTGGGTGTCTGGGGAAGGGAAGGAGAAAACGGAGGTGATTTAAAGGTTTTGTTTTCAAAAGGTGCTCATATAGTATGTAAGAATGAGTTGAAAAGTCTGCAAAAACAACCAAAAACAATAGAAATCTGTTATTAAAACCAGACTATGGAGGGGTCCAGGTCATAGGCACAATACAACAGTATAAACCTTTGCAAAGAAAGCTTGGAGACCCTTTCCAAAGGATCCACATAGTGCACACGCGCACCCACTCTACTTCCGCCGTTGTTAAATTCCGCAAAGCTCTCAAATCTCCAAGTGTGTGATGCTACATGTCCCGGGGCTTCCGGAACCCCTTGTTAAAAGCTACCTTTGTGCAACCGATTCTGCGCTTGAGTGCTTTTAGGTCAGGATGTAAAAGAGACACTTTTTGGGGTGCTACCACAGTCAGACCAAAGTGATTGGGGAGCTTCTTACGTGCACTGTGGAATTTCAAAGGGACGGTGGAGTTGGGGCTCCGAGCCTCACCCTCCTGGAGAACAGGCAAGCCCTGCGTGTTTCCACAGCCCCAGCCTGTGGCTCTGCTGACAGTGGGGAGTGGGGCCTCCTCTGCACTCCACACGCTCCTGTCCTGAGCCCCAGGTGCATAGTTCATTCTGCTGACCTGAGGGCTAACATGTTTTCTTTCTCTGCAACATAATAAGAGTGAAACATGATTTTGGCCTTGGTTCTTCCTTTCCATGCACTTCCTCTAAGCACTCACAGAGTTCCCATTTTGCATGGCTAATGCTTCCGAATGCGAGCTGAGTCCCATGCTATAGTTTATGAGAAATGGCTATTTTTAACTGAACAGAGAAAACCAGTTCCTGGAAACCCGAGGAGCCCTTCACGTCTGGCCTGATGAGATCATGAGTTGCAGGAAGCCACTGCTCTGTGGTAGGGGCCATTATTCACTGCATGTCCGTCTTTGGCCATGGAAGCTGCCTGTGCAGCCGGATGGAGATGGGCAACGAGGGGTTTCATGCTGGGGAAAGCTTGGCTTATCTTGGCAGTCCACGCTCACTGCCTCCGTGTTCTCATAGCTGAGAAGGAAATCGTGAACTTGACAGGAGAAGGGAGAGAGAAGACTTTACTGCTGTACAATGAACTGGTTCTCCAAGTGGGGTGCATGGACCAGCAGAATCAGCAGTGTCCCCTGGGAACCTGTTATAAATACTCTTCTTGGCCCTCACGGGCTGAGTAGGAGCCTCCAGGCTGGGGCCCAATAGTGTTTGACAAGCCACCCAGTGTCTCTGCATGTGGCCTCTTGAGGACAGCTAGTGTGGGTGGTGGAGTGATGGGCTTCAGGACAGGTAGCCCAGAGCATCCCCCTTGCCTCTGCACCCAAGCTCACTTGAAGACCCCAGGGCTGGGGGCCAGCTCATTGGCTCTTCCACGTTACCTTCTCTCTAGACACCCTTTCCTTCTGAAGCAGGACTGAGCACGTGGCCCTACCTTTTACCTGCTCATGTCTTCAGTATTTCTTGCCCATAAGATCATCAGCCTCCAGGGTGCAGGGTGATCTCTCTCAGTCATCAATGCTAACGGGCACCTCAAAGCTGCCAGTTGGAAACTTGGGACTCAGTGCCTATTTTTTAAATGTGAATGCCTGAGCTGACTTTCCTCGTCCCTCGGGTCTGGATGTTCTCATTCATGATCTGGACACAGACGTTCCTTCCAAGCACGGTGGCACCATGATGGGAGGCGTGCCGGGCTCCTGGCCAGAGTCTCTGACGAGTGCTGGGTCCTTCCATTTCTTCACTCGAGGCAGGAAGGAAAAGCACGAATCCTTGGGCACCTCTTTGAGTCAGATTCACTGGGTGATTTCAGAGGGAAACTAAGGCAGATCTTCCACGTGCTTCAGGCCAAAGCTACTCCACACACGGCTGGGCAGTGATTCCCGCCCTGCAGAGGGAGACGACACAAGGTTGGGCTGACACCTGCCCTTTGGACCCATGGCATCTGTGTCCTCAGATCACAAGGCACAAATGAATTGGGTGCACCTTCAGCTTATCTCTTCATGCAATGATTCTGGATGCTGCCTAGCTCTGCAAATTCCACCAATCAAGCATGGAAACCTTCCTGGTAGGAGCCAGTATGAATCATGAAGAATGCCAGAGGGCTGAGGGGGTGGCTCAGTGGTAGGACACTTGCCCAGGGTTCCCTGCCTATCACTGTTTGATGAAAATGGAGACACTTCAAAATTCTCTGCCTTTTCTGTCTTTCCTCTGACCACCTCGATGGGCCGATAGTGAGGTTTTTCTGGGAGGATGTGCTGCATTTAACCAATCATCCCCGAACTCACTTCTAAGTGAGCAGGTGCTGCATAGGCTGTGCGGATAGTGTGGGGCACCTGGCCAGTCCACTGGGGCACAGAAGAAAGCTCTGCTGAGACCTCTGCTGATGGTATTTTTAAATTTAAGAATAAGTAAGAAAGGAAACTTTATAAGCATGTAAGAGGAACTTGATTCCAGTGCCTACTGGTGCCCACCCTGTGTGGGTGTTGAGAGGCGCGTGTGTGTTGAGCGGGTTGCCTTTGCTCCTCTTGCAGGGTACTGTGGGGTTGCAAAAGATGCGTGCCTGGTGATCAGTCTTGCTGTTGTTGTTGTTAGGTGCTATCAAGTCTGTACCCATCTTCTAGTGATCCTATATACATCTGGTGAAACACTATTATTAGTACTTCTCTGCTGTTCATAGGGTTTTCAATTGATTAGGGTTGATTTGGGAGTGGGTTGCCAGGTCCGTCTCCCAAGCCTACAGCACCTGGTGTTCCCAGGCTGTCTCCCATCCAAGTACTAACCAGGCCCGACCCTGCTTAGCTTCCAAGATCGGAGTGCTACAGTGGTACAGCTGCAGGCAGGTGCCTGGTCTTACCCCCTTTTAGCCAGCCTGCCCCTCACTAAATGAGCAATCTGCTTATGCAGATTACTGCAGAGAAGCCAGCTGCTGAAGGTAATACTAGCAATGCACTTGTGGGAGTCCAGTGAGAAAGGGGCAGCTCCTGCTCCTATGGCGGGTTGTTGTTAGCCTCGTGAGGCTAAGGAAAGGATCTAGTCAGGTCTGTAAAAAATTAGCCAGGCCCATTTTTAAATGAGCAAAATAACTATGTGCTATATGCATTTCTAGCCCTGCACGAGTGCATTCCTGGGCCTGGAGGACATATAGCAAACACCTTTAAGACCCTGGAGGTATTTATTTTATTTCGAGCACATCTCATTGCTGCAGAAATGGAGGCAGAAACGGACAGAGGTACTTGCCCCTGGTCACTTGGCAGATAATAGAGGAATGGAGTTTGGGGCCAGGAGTCAGGATTCAGAGGCCACTTTCTCAAATGTCACTCCCACCTCCCTGCATAGATGTGGTTGGGTGGCAGTGGATACAGAAACCCACCTGGGAAACAGAGGACTCTTAACAAACGTCAACAGGACAGTTCTCTGGTGCTTTGGGTCTTTCTTTCTTTCTTTTTTTGTTTTTCCAAATTCATTTTCAAGTGACACACAAAAACATATAATTATACCTATTAATGGAGTACCATATGAAATTTCCATACAAGTACACATTGCGTAATGCTTAAATCACTTCGAAGAGATCTAGCTCCTCCAACATTTATCATGCCTTGGTGGTAAAACCTTTCCAAAGCCTTTCTTCTGGCTCTTTGAAATTTATTGTATGTTATCATTATCTAGTCATCCTGCTGCCAATAGCACACCAACACTTCCTGCTCCTATCTGACTGTAACTTAGCACCCACTGACCAACCTGTCCCCTCCCCAACTCCTGCTCTTCTCAACCTCTGGCCACCACCCTACTTTCAACTTCTGTGAAATGATTTTATTTTATTTTTTTTAGATTCCACATATGAGTGAGATCATGTGGCATTTGTCTTTGTATTCCTAGCTTATTTCACTTAACATTATGACCTCCAGTTCCGTCCATGTTGCAAATGACAAGGTTTCTTTTCTTTTTTTTATGGCAGAATAGTATTCCACTAGGTATGTGGAACATTGGCTTCTATACCTGAATTTCTCAACAACTCCACTGCAAGGTCATAAAAAATAATTTTATATCTTTGCTGTAGGTCCTGCATCTTTCAGATCCCTTCCCTCCTCTGTTGACAGGTGCCTATTCATAGAACCAGGCAAGCACAACTGCTGATTGATGCCCCCTGGCCCCTGCTCCCCTTGGGTGCTGAATCCTGATAAAGGTCTCCATAGCAGGACTATATGGCCAGTAAGAGCAGAGTTTCCAGAGCTGGGTGCAGGCTTGGAGTCTGGCCCTACTGCTCATTAGCCATGGGGACCCTGCGGTGCCTCCATTTCTGCTTTGGCAGAATGGGCGTCAGGTCCCACCTTAGTCCAGTGTTGCAGCAAGGATCCTACAGCAATGACAAGGGGTCAGAGCCATTGCAGCATGAACCGAGTGCTCCATGACATGGTCACCGTGCTGTGCCATGAAGACACCGAAAGCAACACGGAGCTTATTCCTGCTTGGGAGGCCCTGGTCTTGGGCATCTTTGGGTGTGTGGAGAACCGGCCTCTGTGAAGGGCACGCTCTTCCCTTGATGAGGTGGTGGGAGATGGAGCTACGTTGAGCTCCTAAAGCCTTGGCCTGGCTGGGCAGCAGCTCTTAGGAGGCTGTCCATGTGTGAGCTCACGCCCTGGCACTAACAGCTCCCCTGAACCCTCGGCCAGCCCCAGTGTGAGGCTGGGGGACTGTGTCCTGGCCTTCAGTGCTCAGAGTGTGACCTCATGTGGAAACCAGGTCTTTACAGAGTGATCTGGTGAAAATGAGACCCTTAGGGTGGCTTTTGGCTAGAATTTAGGTCAGTTGGTAGAGCACCACTCTACAGTCTCTGAGGTCCCGAGTTCGATTCCCAGCACCGCAAAAATGGGAGAAGGACGTGGCAACCCACTCCCAAGGCAATCCCGAAACAGTCAGCCATTGAAAACCCTATGAGGGTCACTATGAGTCGGATACGACTTGACGGCACCTAACAACAACAACAAGGGTGGCTTCTGACACAATCTGAATGGCGGCCACATGGGAAGATGTCATATGTGTGCAGATGGACACTGAAGGATGGCCCTGTGCAGACACAAGGGACAGATGCCATCTACAAGTGGCAGCCTGACCTGGGACGCGGTGCCTCTCGCCCTGTGGGGGGTCAGTTTGCGCAGTGTGAGCTGATGACGGAGACGCTTGGAAGTTCTCTGCCCATGTGTCTTCCAATGACCGCCCCAAAGGGCCGCTAGTGAGGTCTGTGGCAACGATGCCCGTCTTTTAATGAATCACCCCAAAATTCAGCTGTGGTTTTGCGCAGGAGGCTGCAGCTTGGGTAGCATTAGACCTTGGTCTGGGCTTGGCTCCCAGGGTGCCTGTGGTCAGCCCAGTGGGCCCCAGGCCCATGTCCAGAATGGCTCAGGCACAGGGCAGGCTGGTGACCACTTGTCCCGGGACCTGGCTGCGTTGGTGTCCCCAGGCAGGGGTCTGGGTGCCAGGTGCACAGCTCTCCAGAGACAGGACGTGGGCACTGTCCTTTCCCCAGGCATGGACCTGCTCAGAAGTCATCACGTTGGTCTTCCCCTCCGCCTCTGCTGCCTTTTGTCTGGGTTTGAGGAGGGCAGAGTCAGAGCAGTGCTGTTTAAAGCCACCGCACGCTGCCGCCCAGGTTTTTATGTGTTGTTCTTTGTCCACCTGGACTTCAGTTCAAACGACAGCCCCGTAACCGGGTTTGTGGTGCCTGCTGTATGCTCTGGACGGCCCTCTGCACTTTGAGATTGGGAGAAGGGACACGGTCCTACCCCTGTGTCACTAAGCAGCAAGGCTCGTGGCCACAGTTTTAAGCTTGTCATTACTCAACATCTCAAAGGAAAGTCAACAGTAACCAGATAAAAGTGGCTGAGAAGTGGGACAAAGGGCACAATGCTCCCTGGGCCACCCTGCTCAGGGACTTCGGGTATAAACGATGGAGTATGGTAAGTTCAGAGACTAGGGCTCAGCTCTTCAGCCTGCTACTTCTGACCTTTCCCATAGAGTAAGTCAGGAACCACTCTGACCCTCAGTTTCCTCTTCTATAAAGCATGGTAAGAAAACTCTCCCCTTCCCTTGGCCATCATGAAACAACATACTTATAGGTGGAAAGCATAATGTTAAGTTAGCACTAAAGGCCTCTCACCTCCCAAATTTGCACCACACAGCGTCAGGATTCCAGAAATGGGAAGACCCACTAGCTGACACCAGAGCTGAGCCTAAAGGGATGGGGGAGTTGGGATGGGGGGACCTGTGAGGAGAAGGCAGAACAGCTTCAGGGATGCATGGTCAGAATTTGGGCTGAGGGTGCTGTGGGCAGTGAGCGCAGCCAATATTGACAGGAGGTTCCTTAGGATGGTGCACTGGTGGGGAGTTCTGGGGATGATTGGTGGATCTGCACAGTTGGGGCCTCTGAAAGTGAGCTGGTGGCACGCAGGGGAGGGGGGCTGGGCGATGTGTGGCAGGCGCTTTGAATGATGCTTCAAGAAAATGTGATCTGGCAGAGGGGCCTCCATGGTGTCGGTGGAGACACTGGGTAGGAGAACCTTGGGAGGGAAGGAAGGACTGATATTCATGTCTCCGGAACAAGGAGGAGGAGGTGCAGGCGTAGGAGACCACAGGCTTCTCAGGAGGAACACCGAGAAGGTGGCCCAGGATGCGGCGGCAGGCGGGTAGGATGGGGGCTGCAGAGGTGGAGGTGCAGACGTGCGGTGAAAAATTCTGCCATCTCTGGTACAGATTTGAATTTCTAGAACAACTTCTCCTTGATGTAGCTCCATAATTTCTCCAAAGTGTAGATTTGGTAGCAAGCTTTATGATGAGCCAACCCTCAGTCCTTCCCCTCAGAACCTCCAGGAACTCCTAGCCACGCCCCCATGACCACAACTCTGCAACCACACCCCCATGACCACACCTTCATGGCCACGCCCCTGGCCACGCCTCCACCATCACCCATTCAACAAATTATGTTTTGTCATGGCTTTTAGACAGACGGAAGTTGAAAAAGACTGCCATTCTGCTCCCTTGGTTTCAGGCAGGATTTGGCTAAATTACAAGAGTATGCTTTCCTAAATTTAATAGAATAACCAACTCTGGTCTTTTTTTTCTTCCTTCTTTCTCTTCTTTCTTTTCTTTCTCTTTCATTCATTCATTCTTTCTTTCTTTCTTTTTAAACTTTTTGTTTCTTTGAAAGCATCTCACTATATACCCCAGGCTGGCCTTGAACTCGAGATCTTCCTCCGTCCAGCTGCTGAGTGATGGGATTACAGACATGTGCCACCACGCCCTGCTCAGTGATAGTCTCTTTAGCTGCAGCAATGGTGAACATATACTTCTTTATATTCAGTGAAATCTTCCTTGGTGGGTTTTCTTTCCCTCCCCCCCCCCTTTTTCTTTCTTTCTTTTATTTATTTATTTATTTTTGGTATTGGGGCCTCATGCATACTTTGCAAGTGCTCTACCACTGAGCTGCACCCTTAGCCCATTTTTACTTTTAATTTGAGTCAGGGTCTCCCCAGATTACCCAGGCTGCCTCTGGCTTTGAGCTTGTTATCCTCCTGCCTTAGTCTCTTGCGTTGCTGGAATTACAGGCATATGGCACAGGCCCAGCCTTCTTGGTGCATTTTTAAGGTCTGCTTCATCTTAATTTGGACAGAATTTTAAAAGACTTACAGATGCTCAGGAGGAGAACCTGAGGCTCCCAGATCTTTGGCTGAATCTGGTAGATTACTCCTCCAGTCCACTGTAGATTATGGGTTTTTGGGAGGCAGGTCACAGATGAAACTTTCTTGTCACATAACATCAAGGCAGGCCTGTAGCCATAGCCCTCTGGCATCCAATCCCATCAGATCTCTGAAGTTAAGCAGGGTCGGGCCTGGTTAGTACTTGGATGGGAGACCACCTGGGAACACCATGTGCTGGAGGCTTGGGAATAGGACCTCCCAAAAAGGAATACGCCATTGAAAACCCTATGAATAGCAGAGAAGTACTGACAACAGTGTTTTGCCTGTTGTGCGTGGGGTTGCTATGAGTCGGATACTGACCCAATGGCACCTACAACAACAATATCAAGGCCCGTACTATGAATGTGCCTCATCTTTGTGCCTCTGACTTTGGTCTTCTGGCTGAGAAGCTGTCCTGGTTTCTCCACTTTACAGTTGCTCTCCCCACTCCTTCCATGCGGAACGTTAAGGAATATTGCCCATTTTTTGGTGTTGTCATTGTTTCTTTCTTTTTCTTACAGAGGTTTGAGAGTTCATTCTACATTATTCAGATATAAGAACAGCAAATATTTTCTCCCAGACTATGGTTTGCTTTTCCATTCTTTTAAACAGAGCTTTTTGAAGAACGTTTTTAATTTTGATGAAATTCTATTTATTAATTTGGTAGTCTAAGGCTACAAATGTTTTCTTCTAGAAGTTTTATAGCTTTCTGTTTTAAATGTAGGTCTAGGTTAGTTTTGAGTTGCTTTTTTTTTGTCTCGGTACTGGGGGTTGAACTCAGGGCCTCATGCTTGTATACTTGGCAAGTGCTGGACCACTGAGCTGCACCCCCAGCCCCTCCCTTTTTTTTTTTTTTTTTTTTTTTTTTTTTTTTTTTTTTTTTTTTTTTTTTTTTTTACTTTTTGAGACTGGGTCTCGATAAATTATGCAGACTGCCTCTGGTCTTGAACTTGTGATCCTCCTGCCTCTGCCTCCCAAGTCGCTGGGATTATAGGAGTGCACTATCGTGCCCAGCTCTTGAGTTGCTTTTTATATAGGATATAAAGCACAGTTCAAGTAGAAAGAAGCTTATTCATTTGTGTGTGTGTGTGCGTGTGTGTGTGCGTGCAAGCATGTGCACATGTGCCATGCATAGGGATATTCAATTATTCCCCTACCATTTGTTGAAAAAAACTATCTTTCCTCCAATGAACTGCCTGACAATTGCCTTTGAACAATACTTGCACACCTACGGGTGGATTACCTTCTGGATCAGCTTTGTCCCATTCATTTCTGCTTTGATGAAGCATCATCTGTTCTTTGTTACTGTAGCTTCTGAAGTCTTGACATCAGGTAGTGTTAGCCCTTGGGCTGTAGGGAAAAATTGGGAGGAAATTGGCAAAAACTCTCAAACTGGGAAAACGGCTTTTGAATATCTGGTTTGTAAATTAGAAATCTAAGGAAAATGAAGTAACTTGGTTGCACGTTTGTACAAAACCCTTCCTGATTGGACAATTGGACTGAAAGCTGATTGGCTCAGGCCATTCAGTGGGCGAGCTATATAAGGAGCTGTGCTGCAGCAGCTCCATCCTTTTGGCACCTTTTAGGCCTTTCAGGGCCTTCTTCGCCTTTTGCCCACACCATCGGCTAAGCCAAGACCTTCTTGCCTGTTCCTGCCAGGACCACTGATGAGGAAACACCTCTCCCGCTGTTCTCCCCCAGACCTTCGGTGAGGAAAGAATGCTCTCCCGTTGCAATCATCAATAAGGAAAGAACCTGCTCTCCATCTGATCACCAATGAAGCAACAGCTGTCTCCTCGTGACCACCGAGACAACCAACACAGGTGTTTGCCCCTGGAAGGCAAAAGCGCCTAAGGCTTTTCCTTTCCCCCATTTCCTCCAGGGTCCCGAGGGCTTCAGGAGTCCACGGCCCTCACCTGAGGGTCCTGAGTGAATTGTGTTTAGTATCTGTGTGTGCAGTGGTGTCACCTGTCCGAACCTCCAGGCCAGACCGGGAGGCACACGCCCCACGTTGGGTTTTGCTCCTCTTTACACTTGACTGGCTGATTTAGGCCATTTGTATTTTCATATGAGCCTGAGAAGTCGCTTGTCAATTTTTATGGTCTGCTGGGATTTTGATGGGGAGAATTGTCACATTAACACTATTGAATCTCCTGTCCCAAAGACCTGGTGTATCTCTCCATTTACACTGTTGTTGTTCTTAGGTGCCATCGAGTTGGTACCCAACTCATAGCGTCCCTGCATACAACAGGTGAAACACTATTGTCAGTGCCTCTCTGCTGTTCATAGGGCTTTCAATGGCTGATTGTTTTTTGGGAGTGGGTTGTTGGGTGGGTGCTTCTTCCAAGCCTACAGCACCTGGTGTTCCCAGGCAGTCTCCCATCCAAGTACTAACCAGGTCCGATGTTGCTTAGCTTCCAAGGTCTGATGGGATCCCATGCCACAGGGCTACGGCTGCAAGCGAAAGACTGTGTTGTTGATGTTACATGCCCTCGAGTCCTGTCGGACTAATAGCAACCCTCGTAGGGTTTTTAATGGCTGATTGTTTCGGGATTTTCTTGGGAGTGTATTGCCAGATCCTTTTCTCATTTTTGTGGTACTGGGAATCGAACCCAGGACCTCAGAGACTGCAGAGCAGCGCTCTACCAACTGAGCTACATCCCAGCCCCCACCATTTACACAGATCTTCTCTAATTTCTCTCAGGAGCTTTTTATAGCTTCCAGTGTGATCTTTTTAAAACACTCTGCACCTGTGTTAATTTGACAAAGTAAAGTTTAGAAAACAGCGTTTGGATGAAGGAGACTTCCTGGAAAAGCTGCATGTGCCCTGGGGAGAAGCTCCCCCGGATGTCTAACTTTGGCTGTGAAAACCACCTCACCTCATGGGGATGTCACTGTGTTTCCACGCTCTGCTCTGGAGCATGGTGGTCCCCTTGTTGGAGCTTCCTGTCCCCTCATACTTATTCCCTAGCTTGGCTGAAGTTAAACTGACTGTCCACAGTGTGGCATTGGCCGTGTGTGCTGAGGACTCTCATTGTGGCTTTGAAAAACCGTAAGTGCATTCATGCTTCAGTGTCTGTGTGACACTGGTTTCAGGATTTTCTTACACGGAAGTCCACAGATGCTCAAGTCCTTTATACGATCTGGCGTAGCATTTGCATAGAACCTACATACATCCCCCGGTGTACTTTATTTTGTGGATAGAACCCAGGGCTTTGCACATGCTAGGCTAGCACTCTACCATTGCACTTCATCCCTAGCCTGTATACTTTAAATCATGTTTGGATGACTTATAATAGCTGGTAAAATAGAAATGCTCTAGAAATCGTTGTTATACTATATGGTGTAGGGAACAATGATAAGAAAAAAAAAGCCTATGCATGATAAGTAGAGATACAATTTATAGAAATATTTGCTCTCCACGCATGATTGGGCCCACTGAGGCAGAACCTCCAGTGCGAGGTGGGGTGGGGGGTTGTACATGATGAGACTCTTCTTCAGTGAATATCTGCAGAGCCGACAGACTGCACCTCAGGGAAAGATAGCGGGCAAACTGTGAATGAATCCAAGGGGTTCTAGGTGGTGATAAGCATGCTGGAGATGATAAACAGGCCGTGATGGTGGCTGCAAGAGGCTGCCTGAGGAGGTAGCCACGGCCCCTGGAAGGTGACCCCACACCAGCAGGTCCACCTGCACCAGGAGCAGACCTGGCGAGGGCCCAGTCTGCGTGTGAGATGCTGCTGGCCTGGTCTGACCACAGAGGCTCCTGTGGATGCCAGTGGGTCAGGGCTAGAGTCAGACAGAGGGGACAGAAGCCCACCAGCCCACCCATGGTGGTCACCAGGAGGCTCCTGTGAGAGAATTAGGCCACCATGTCCACCCTCAGCTCGAGGCAGTGGCTCTGAGATTTCTCCCAGAAGAAGAGGCAGAGAATAAGAAAAGAGAATGCTCAAGCTCTCCCTGAATAAACTGACTGTTTTTGAGAACTGACTGTGAAAAGTCTAAACTTTAGAGTGTTTTTGAAGCCAGGCATGGTGGTGCACGCCTGTTATCCCAGAGGCTCAGGAGGCAGAGATAGGAGGATTGCAAGTTCGAGACCAGAGGCAGTCTGTGTAACTTAGTGAGACCTGTCTCAAAAAGTGAAAAAAAAAAAAAAAAAGGGCTGGCATTACTGCTCAGTGGTCCAGCACTTGCAAAGTATGCAAGCACAAGGCCCTGGATTCAACTCCCAGTATGGAAAACAAAACAACAAAACCAAACGAAGAACGGAGTGCTTTTGAAAAGAGCAAGAGGTTTTAGTGGTGAGCTATTAAGAAGCAGCTTGCAGGCCCAGGAGGATCAGTGCTGAATCACAGGCCAGCTCGTTCCTAAGAGAAGTTAAGAGGAGCAATTTGGGTCAATGACTTCAGGGTCTGGCCTGCAAAGGGGCGCAAATTGAATCGGATTAGATTGTGGGACAATTTATGCCGCTACTGCCTTGTCAAAAACAATAGGACAATCACCTGGACTTTACTGGATTCTGATCCCTGCATGTGCTGCTAACGAGGCACACAGCTTCACACAGCTCAGGGAAAGGCCATGTCCAGAAAGTCCTGCTGAACTCGCTGTCACCCAGGGTGACTCTGCAGGTGTCCAAGGCGATCATATGCAGGTGGGGCTGAGCCCTCTGTGGAGTGGTATCAGAGGCTTCGCACGGCAGAAGAGAAAGTGGTCTCAATAAATACACCAGCCAATGAAACAATCATGAGCCACGGTGTGCCCTGGGAGTTGATGAATATCTAAACTGCTACAATACGTATCTAAAAGGCTAAACTGGGCATGCAAATTATGAGGCATATAAAGAAACAGGAGCATGGTCCATACACAAGGAAAACAAAATAAGCAATGAACCTGTCAGTGACAGGGTCCAGATGTCAGGCTTAACACACAATGACTAAGTTGTTGTTGTTAGGTGCAGTTGAGTTGGGTCGACTCATAGTGACCCTACCTACAACAGAATGAAACACTCCTCGGTTCTTTGCCGGGCACACGATCTTATTTATGTTTAAGCCCATTGTTGCAGACACTGTGTCAGTCCATCTGGGGGAGGGTTTTCCTTTTGTTCGTTGACCTGCCACTCTCCCAAACATGATGTCATTCTCCAGGGATTGATCTCTCCTGACTACATGTTCAACATATGTAAGATGCAGTCTAGCCATCCTTGCTTCCAAGGAGCACTCTGGTTGCACTTCTTCTAGGACAGACCTGTTGGTTCTTTTGGCAGTCCATGGTATATTAAACAATTGTCTCCAGCACCATAATTCAAGAGCATCAATTATTCTCTGGTCTCCCTTGTTCAATGACCAGCTTCCACAACCATATGATGCAACTGAAAATACTATGGCATGAGTCAGACACGCCTTCATCTTCAATGTGACATCTTCAGTTTCCAGCACTTTAAAGAGGTCTTTTGCAACAGCTTTTCCCAATGCAATGCTTCTTTTGATTTCTTGACTGCTGTTTCTGTGGGTGCTGATTGTATAACCAAGTAAAGCAAAATTTTGGGCAGCCTCAATCTTTTCTCCATTTACCAAGAAGTAGCGTATTGACCCAGTTATAAAGATTTTTGTTTTGTTGATGTTGAGGCACAATGCATACTGAAGGCCATGTTCTCTGATCTTCATGGGTATTATAAGTATGCGCTAAAAGGAATAAAGAGAGGCATAGCACCAATGCCAACACAGGACAGAGAATATCAACAAAAAAGAGACAGAAATTATATGAAAGACCAAATGGAAACTCAATAGGTGAAAACTAAAATAAAAAAAACCAAAACATTTTTATGGGGCCCTGTGAGTCATTGTAACTGGCACATGCATGGAACTTGAAGGTAGATATATAGAGATTATTCAATCCAAAAGTCACAGAAAGAAAAGAATGAATGAAAAAGTGAGTAGAGCATCAGAGAGGGGTGGAATATCAGTAATCACACTAGCACATGAGAAATGGAGTCCAGAAGATGGACAGAGAGAGGAGGGGCAGAGAGGATATTAGGCTAAATGATGGCTGAGAACTGTCCAAGTTGATGGACAGCATCTACACCCACATTCACGAAGCTCAGCGCACTCCAACTAGGGTCCTCACTGAGAGGTGCTCAGTTGCATCACGGGAAAGGGGCTGGAAGTGAAAGATGAGAAAATCTTGAAAACAAGAGGAAAGTGGCTTGCTGTGTACAAAGGACTCTTCCCCAGAGTCCCAACGCTGACTTAGTATAAGAAACAATGGAGCCAGGAGGCAGTGGTTGGCGTGCTCCAGAGGTGGACAGGGGAACACCGATAACCCAAACTGCCAGCTAGGAATCTTATGCAGACAAAACCATTGCTCAGCAATTGAGGCAAAGTAAAGACATTACCAGACAAACACCGAGAGAATTCATTCCTACGGGAAAGACTAAGGGAAGTTCTCAAGGCTGGAAGGGCTGCCCCCAGACTGTACTTCAAATCTTCATACAGAAAGCAAAGAGCACCTGTGAAGGTATTTATGTAATTATGAAAAGGAATACATTATCTATTTATTCTCTTTTATTTTTTAAGTGTTTTGAAAAGCAGTGTATTAACTAGTATGCATGTATTGTATGGCCTGCAGCTGTACCACTGTGGCGTCATGTCCCATCACATCTCGGAAGCTAAGTAGGGACAGGCCTGGTTAGTACTTGGATGGGAGACAGCCTGGGAGCACCAGGTGCTATAGGCTTGGGAGATGCACTGAAAAGTAAAGATGTTACATTGAAGATAAAGGTGTGCCTGACTCATGCCATGATATTTTCAGTTGCATTATATGGCTGTGGAAGCTGTACATTGAGCAAGGGAGACAGGAGAAGAATTGGTGCTTTTGAATTATGGTGCTGGAGATAAATATTGAATATACCATGGACTGTCAAAAGAACCAACAGATCTGTCCTAGAAGTGCAACCAGAGTGCTCCTTGGAAGCCAGGATGGTCAGACTGCATCTTATGTATTTTGGACATGTGGTCAGGAAGGAACCAATCCCTGGAGAAGGACATCATGTTTGGGAGAGTGGCAGGTCAATGAAAAACAAATAAAACCCTCCACCAGATGGATTGACACAGTGTCTGCAACAATGGGCTTAAACATAAATAAGATCGTGTGTCTGTCACAGAATCTGGGAGCATTTTGTTCTGCTGTACATAGGGTAGCAATGAGTTGGACCCGACTCGATGGCACCTAACAATAACAACAACAACAACAACAACAGCAACAACAACAACAACATGAATTGCATTGTTGAGCCTATTACATGTGGAAATATAGTTCCTTTGACAATAAGATCTCAACGCAGGTGGTGGGAGCAGGGCCTCAAGGCAGTAAGGAAATGTCACCAGATTCACAGAAACAAGTGAGGAGAAGCAAAAATGGTAAAGAACAAGGTTAATGTTATTATCTTCATTAACACATACTTGCTCTCCTTAGTTTCTTTAAAGATGTATAATAACCCATGCAAAAAGTAAATGAAGGATCTGATAAAACATACAAAGGATCTGGTTGAACAAAGGATCTGATTTCTCCAAAGAAGATATAAAAATGGGCAATAAACACAGGCAAAAAGTTTCCTATTATGAACCCACAGGGAAATGCAATTCAAAACCCCAACAAGATAGCACTTCACATTAACTTGGTGTTAGGTGCCGTCGAGTCGACCCTCATAGGGTTTTCAATGGCTGACTGTTTCGGGATTGCCTTGGGAGTCGGTTGTCACGTCCTTCTCCCATTTTGCGGTGCTGGGAATTGAACTTGGGGCCTCAGAGATGGCAGAGCAGCACTCTACCAACTGAGCTAAATCCCAGCCTCACATTAACTAGAGTGGCTATAATAAAACAAAAAGATAGGTAAGTATAAATGTTCGTGAACATGGAGAGGAAATGGAATCTTCATATCCTACTAAGAAGGACAGATATGGTGCAATTGCCTTGAAAAACGGTCTGGAAGTTCTTCAAAAGGTACACATTCCTTTATTGTTAGTTTATATTGATACATACTAACCAAATTTTCTCCTCTACTTTTTTTTAAATTTAGGGTGTGTTGGTGGTGGTTACCATTATAATTTAGCCCTTACAGGACACCAGTCTTGGCTTTCTGTGGAACTAGGTGAGATGAGAGAGTGACTCAGAGACATTGCAGAGTGTCTGAGGGGACTTGGGTCCTCTCTCCTGGGGACAGGGTAGGCGTGTTTCTTTTTACAGGAGCAAAGTTACATTCCAGGAGGAACAGAGCATATTGGTGTTGTTAGGAAGTGTGATTGTTGCGCAAATGGCATGGGAAGGCATGGAGAAGCCCCGGGTAGCAGGGGTGTGGATGATAACTCAGTACTCCACCCCGACGCCACTCAGTATATGTTGGAGATGGGACCCAAGCTCATCTCTGGCCTTTGAACCCTTCCCAGGCAGCCTGCTAGAGCTGATTTCCATTTGAGCAATGGGATGCTGTGGCTTGAGATTGGGAAGGCAGAGGGCTGGGAAGGCTGCAATTCGGCTGCATCTGTTTCTGCTGACAAAGATGGTGGAAGCAGAGATGTTCTCCGTTCTCTGGAGCAGAGAACCAGGGCACAGGCTCTGGACGGTGAGTAGTGGCAGGCAGAATGCAGGGCACCCATAGGACTGGCTATAGAAAGGAGACGCGATCGATGTGGCCCTGGAGCAGAGTCTCCATTGCAACGGCTTCCGTGGGGGTGGCCTCTTGGCAATGGGGCTCTGCACCTTGGCAGGGACAGTGGGGGCTGCAGCCAGACATCCCCCTCCCGCCTCGCCCCCAGAGCTCCTCCTGCTGCCTGTTTCTCCAGCCCTGCCCACACCTCTGGGAGCCACTTAGCACCCTGTCATTAATCCCCTTCTGCTCCAAACTAGTGGGAGAGGATTTCGTTGTTTGTAGCTGAACCCTGACCGACACAGTGAATTACATAAGTGGATTTCTTCACACGGAATGGTTCTTGCGTTTCTGGAATGAGCTCAGCTTGGTCCTAGTGTATTCTCCATTCAACACACTGCTGGATTATATGGGCTAATACTTTGTTAAGATCTTGATATTGCGTTATTATGTAAGGCGGTCTGATTTTCTGTTTCCTATTAGTTAAATTTTCATTTCAGCATTTTGCTGGCCTTAAAAAAGGGAATCTGGAAGATTTCCTTCTTTGTTCTAGAAAAGTGTTTGTGTTGAAATATTTTTTTTTCTTGAAAATTGCCAAGATTTTCCACACAAAACTGTGAATAAGACCTTTTTTTGGGTCAATGTAGCTTTTTAATACTTCAATTTTTTTTTACAGTGATTGAATTATTAGGTTTTCTATTCTGTTTGAGGTTAATATTTCAAATCTATCTTTACCTAAATAAAATTTTATTCTACAGTACGATGATTGATCTAATAACAATTATTAATTTTATTTAGTAATAGAAATGTGAATGACTGATAAAATTTTTTCTGAACATTGTTTTACGTGTTACCAGTCAGAACTTGCACTTGGGTTTTGCCTACTAATCTAACCAGAGCTTCTTTTTATTTTAGGCAAATAAATTTATGTCCCATTTACTAGCAAATCAGATAAACTTGGCCTTAAGTGCACTTTAACTCTTTGTTTGCTCAAAAATACTTCTTTGCAATTTCCTTGCTTTATGCGGTTTTTATTTTTATTTTTGATGATTTGGAAAATTTTTCTTACTTCAGTTATCTTAACACATTTGAATAGTGTTTAAGTGTTTAACATTGGAATTATTGTCATCAAGAAAGACCACGGAGTTGATTGAATCTCCACTAAAACGAATGAGCAAATTAGCTCCCTCTTTGCTTCCTTTCTCTGTCATTCCAGCATCTTCCTGTATTGACTTTTGTCTTTGTCCGGCACAGACATGTATAATGCAGATAAAATGGAAAGACATGAATGTGTGTGTGTGTGTGTGTGTGTGTGTGTGTGTGTGTGTGTGTGTATGTATAATTTTATTTTATTTTTTACAGTACTGGGGATTGAACCCAGGGCCTTGCACATACTAGGCAAGTGTTCTTACCACTGAGCTACACCACTAGTCTCCTGCATTTTTTCTTTTTAATTTTGAGACAAGGTCTCAAGTTGTACTGGCTCCCTCTGGCCTTAAGCTCATGATCCTCGTGCCCCTGCCTCCTGAGTTGCTGGAGTACAGGCATGTGTCGTGGTGTCGTAATTGAGTATTTTTTATTCCGACTGCTAGTTCTGTTCCCTTGAAATTCTTGCACTTTAAAATTTAGCTATAAGTCTTATTTACTAGGGAGAGAGAGGACAGTTCCATTCATAGTCACTAAAGAAAAGAGAGGTCATTATATAGAGAAGCTACCCCTAGACAGGAGAAGAATTGATGCTTTTGAATTACGGTGCTGGAGACGACTATTGAATATACCATGGACTACCAAAAGAACCAACAGATCTGTCCTAGAAAAAGTGCAACCAGAGTGCTCCTTGGAAGCAAAAATGGCCAGACTGTGGCTTACATATTTTGGACATGTAGTCAGGAGAGATCAATCCCTGGAGAAAGACATCATGTTTGGGAGAGTGGCAGGTCAATGAAAAAAAGGAAAACCCACAACTAGATGGATTGACACAGTGTCTGCAACAATGGGGTTAAATATAAACAAGAGTGTGTGCTTGGCACAGAGTGGGGGAGTGTTTGGTTCCGCTGTACACGAGGTCGCTGTGAGTGAAACTCAACTCAACGGCACCTAACAACAACAACACTGGGGGTTTTAGAGCACATCCCTTGCAGATCAGAAAGGAATACTGACATGTTTGTGGTTCTTTTATTGTTGTTGATTTCAAATTTCATTGTCTTATAGGCAGAGAATATGGTCTAAATAATATTGATTATGGATTATGAATGGAGACTTCTTTTAGAAAATATTTCATATGCATTTGACAATACAGTTCATTTTCCACAAGTTGGATGTACAGTTCTGTAATACCTGTTAACATTTTGTGGTGCTCAAAATTGAATTCTCTCTCTGTAGATGTATTCTTTGGTTTATGCTGTCATTTAGGTATGGATTGTCCTCATCAAAACTTATGCCAGAGTTAAACTGTTAATATCGTGGTGTTGAGAGTGGTGGGGCCTGTAAGAAATGTTTATGTCAAGGAGCCCCCTCTTCATGCATGGACTGTTTCCTCAGAGAATGGGTTAGTTCTCTCAAGACTGGACTAGGTCTCATAGGAGCTTGTCAGGTCTTGTGGGACTGGATGTTGTACTTTGAGAGTGGGTTATTACAAGGTATGCCTGTTATTTCCCTCAGTCTCTCACACACATGCTGCTTCTACACGCACTCACCTCTCCATTTTGCTTCTCCATCATCAAATGATGCAGCATGAGGCTCTTGCTGTAAGCTCAGGAAGTGCAGCTGGTCGATCTTGCATAGAAATGTGAACAAAAATTTCTTTTCATTATAAATTTCCCAGCCTCTAGTATTTTGTTATAACAATGCAAAGCAGACTAAGATAGTCTACCTTAGCTTGCATGCAGAAAGCAATAATACTTGATGTGACTGTATTTTTTCTTTCTTCTTCCAATTACATGAATTTTTTTCAGGCTGTGTTGTTAGCCATTCACAAGGGCAAGGGTACCACCCTGTCGTTGGGAATCCTGAGAAACTATTTCCTTTTTCATGAAGTGGTGACTTTTTTGGTTGTGATTTTTCTTGTAGTTTTATTTTTTTGATTAACAGGTATTAACTACACATATAAATGTGATTCAGTGTGACAATTCCACACAAGGATATAGCATGCATTGATCATCCTTATTTAACCTCGCTCCTCCAACCCTCTATACCCTTCCTAATCCCTAGTAAACTCTCTTCTTAAGCAGTGACTTTTTATCACCTTTTTTTTTTCTTTTTGCCTTGATGTCTAGTTTGGCTGGTGGTAAAATTACCACCTTTGATTTGGAAGTATCTGCTAGTCCAGTGAACATTAATCAGTTTTTTTGTCTGCCCAGCATCCTCTCCCTTCTATATATTTGAGATATTTCTCACCATAAGAATCTCAATGGGAGGCAGATCCTATTCCCAAAGAAGTCACCTTGAAACATAATCGGTTTTCCAGCTTCCGTTATTGCTAGGGTCCAGCACCTCGTTTTGGCCAAACAGAACATCTCCTTGGGACTTCAAAGAAGGAGCTGGTGGGGTTAAGAAAAAGAGAGAGGGGAGGGTCCATCTCGACAG
>VMDO01030797.1:0-20860 GCA_007922755.1 Pedetes capensis
ACCCTGAGTTCCAGGATGTAGGGCAAAGGTGACTGCCTGGGGAACAAGCCTCAGTCCTCCAGGGGAGCCTAGATAGGCCCTGGGGCAAACTGCCTCTCTAGCAGTGCCCTACAGGAGGTAAGAGGTGCACAGGCTTCTCGGGATCCCGCATGGCGCAGGTTTCCCACATTTCTCACAAGCTCATCCGTTTTAATGACAACAGATTTGTTAAACTTTACTGAGTCTCGTTCATGGTTCCTTGGGCAATTGTGTTACCTGCTCTTCCTCTCATCAACTCTCCTTGTTTCTTTCAAAACTTTCATCTCCCTTCCTCTCCCTCCTGAGACTTGAGTTGTCACCCCAGGACAGTCAGTCTGCCCTTCCTTTCTGAGTATTGGCTCTCTGCCTTGCACCTCTGTTCTTACAAGGATTATAATAACCTCTTTCCATGTCTATCTTGCTTACCACTCTTGAGCTTCCTGAGGACAAGGGGGATGCCTTTCCTTTGAAGTCTTGGCACTGGCAGGACACTTGACCCATAGCAAGACACCAATAAATGAAACAAGTTGTCTTGAATTGCCATGTTTAAGTGACCTCCAGAAGCTGGGCATTGTGGCACACACCTGCAATCCTAGTGATTTGTGAAGCTGAGGCAGCCTGTATAGTGAGATCCTGTCTTAAAAAGTAAAAGAGGGGCTGGGAGTGTGACTCAGTGGTAGAGCACTAGCTTAGCATATGTGAAGCCCAGGGTTCAACTCCCCAGTAGTGAAGAAGGGAGAAAAATCCAAAAACCATACATTTTTAGATACATTCTTGGCTTCTTAAGCTCCTGCCATCTTATATTTTTAGTGTCTTTATTTAGATATCTAAGTATTTAGCTCTCTATTAAAAGATGCTACAAGTGTTATATTCTTTATTATAATTAATGCCATTTTAAAAATGAAAAAATACTGATATTCTTTTGACGTTTAGGTATTTAAAATTTATTTTTTAAATATATAAAATAAGTGAGTAGGGTTATATTTGATTCTTTACTAGTTTATGTAGCAGCTAGGACAGCTGATATAATTAGGAAGCCTCTGATATTCTTATACTTATTCAAATCTTCCAAGTGAATGTTTTTAGAGATAGCATGGTCTCTTACGTTAATATTTGATTACACATATACTTGAGTGTGTTTACATTTAGTTTCAAAAGATTTGTTGCAGGAGTTTAGCTCAGTGGTGGAGTGCATGCTGAGGCACTGGGCTCAATTTCTAGTGCCAAAAAGATTTTTATCCTTCTTAAAAATACAAAACCTTGAAAACAGCGGAATTATTCAGTATTTTCTATTTGTGGAACCCCATTGCTGAAATATTTTCTGTTCATCACAGAGAGAGCGTAGGTATTGCTTTTGTTTTAAATAATTGTTTCAAGGGAATCTAAGTGACTGTACTCCTTAGTTAAATTGTTTACTTAATTACATAGCTTCCAAATGCATCTATGTATTGTAGATATTTCTAACTTTCCTTACCTTTTTCTCTCAACCTCTTATGGCAGGTTTTCACTTCTCCTATTCTGCTTGCTGGGGTTTGCCCGTCAGTTTTTGAGGAATTAAGGCATTAGGAGCACCCCAGTTTTTTGGTCCTTCCCACCCACATGCTGGAAGCACTCACTGTTTTTGCCCCTATCAATCTCCAGCTGAGGTAGCCATAGGAATCAGGATGCCAGTGATTTCTAGGAACTGGATGGGAAAAGAGGCTGGAGGAGCCAGGAGGTCTTGCTTTTGAATTTGTTGTCCTTTACTTCCTGTTTTCAGTAGCGCCCCCTCCACTATATCCCCCAAATGTGCCTCACATCCCTGATTTCAGAGTTCCTCCATTCCATGGTGAACCTTTCTACACCTGGAGAAGTTTTGAAAATACTAACCCCCCAGCCACGCCCATGTGTGTAAGTCAACTTCCTTTTGCTGCGATAAAATACTTCAGAGGAAAGATTTGCTGTGGCTCCTGGTTTCCAATGTTTTGGTCCGTGGTTGGTCCAGGTGTTTTGGAGTCTTGTAAGTCAGTAGTATGTCATGGTAGTAGAGGAAGCTGTGTATCTCCGGCAGACAGAAAGCAGGGGACTGGGGTGGGGAGACCAGGGTTCTAGTTTCCTCTTTGAGGTCACTTCCCCAGTGACTGAACTTCCTTCCACTACTCGCCCTCCTAAAGGCTCACCACCTCCCAGGAGTGCCACAGGCTGGCAACAAGGCCTACAACAAACGGGCACTTGGGGGATCCAAACCATAACAACATACCAGTCAGAATTCAGACAAGAAACTCGGGGTGGGATTTAGACTTAGATGTCAGTTTTGTAAAGCTCTCCTGGTGACTACAGTGTAGCACCCAGAGGGGAATCATTGCTCAGAGTGCAGCTTTTGTGACCTGGCCTCCCCACTTCCCCTTGCACTTTCTTCAGTTCTGACCTCAGCAGCTTTGGTAATCCCTTATTAAGGATGCAGTCACCTCAAGATCTGCACAGCCGCCATCCTCTGTTTGGGGTGCTATTCCCTCAGGATGCATGTGGCTCTCTTATGCCTTTTATTTCTCTGTTCTGGGGCAAGAACTGCAGCACACTTTCCTACCCTTGGCTCTCCCTCTTGCACTGTGGCCATTGTCACATCTGAGCCATCACAGTTCCACTTGCCTGTGACTCCCCACAATGGTAGGACTTAGCTTTCCCTTGGAGATTTTTTGGCATCTATGACTGAGCCTGGCACCCGGACTTGCTCACAGACGATTAGTTGAATGGATTTTTCTAGAGTATCTTTTCAGCTCACATTGGAGGGAGGATTGGTTATATTAGGTTGGGCAGGCAGGGTACCCACTAGGGTGGTGAGGGTTGGGATGTTCAGCTGCTCTTACTAAGATTTTTCAGCCAGGTTTTTTCTTTTGAGCCCTACTTGCACTCACACATTCAGAGATGCCTGTTCCTCCCATTCCTAAGCCTTTTTTGGGGGCTTTTTCTCTGGAAGTTCACATCATTAGGTCTGCCAGGTCAATTGAGTTCCTAGCTTTGTCGGCTGACATCACTTCTCTGTGTCCTTGTAGCTTTCTGCTTTAAAAAATGTCTTAACCAGGAATGGTGGCCCACCCCTGTAATCTCAGCACTCGGGTGACTCAGGCAATAGGATTATGAGTTCCAGCTCAGCCTCCACTACATAGCAGGACCCTGTTACTCCCTACCCCCGACCCCCATGTTCCCCCAAAAGAGTCTTTAACCATTACTTAAGAGTTCAGGAAGAAATACAGGAGTTAATATTTGTATTCCACCTACTCGGTTTAACCAGAAGTTGGACCCTTCAGTAATTCCTCCTTCATTCACTTCATTGGGGTCACTGAACACCAACTACGTGCCAGACACTGTGAATGTAATACACAATTCATGCTCTCATTGAGGTTAGTAAATGGTGGATTTGGGTGAAAAGGATCAGGAGTTCTTTTCATTGTCCTCGCAGTATTTCCATAAGCTTGAAATGATTTACAAATAAAAATTTTCTAAGGGTGTGTCATGCAGGGACTGAATCATAAACAGCCTCTTGTGCTGTGTCTGAGATCCTGAAGGCTTTGTGAGCCATTGCAGGTTTTAGGCAGGGGAGTACCATGATAAGTTTTGGAATTTAGACAGATTAAATTTGAGTGTAAACTAGGGGGAGTCTGAGGCATTCATGGTTGGTGGAAGGGAGACAGGGTGGGAGGCTTTTGCACTAATCCAGAAATGATGAAGGCCTGCAATGAGACCTTGAGGGAGGAGAAAAGCAGCTTTCCCCATAATGCCTTTTTCATCAGGTTCCTGGGTGGTAAAGTGGTTTCTGTGGTAACGTAACCAGCTAATGCGCTGCAATTCAGGATAGGGAGCATTGTTCTTGTGACTAAGTGTCTCTTGTAGTTGCACCCAGAGACAGAGTCCTAAGATTTATGACAAAATTGACACTGCAGTATACAAAAAGACCCATTGGCAAGTTGCTTGGGTCATTGCCATTCAGGGACTAGCTCTGTGTGCTGTGATTGCAGATGTTGCTGAGAACTGAATTCATGTGGTCTGGTAGATAAAATGTTGGAAATTGTAACAATTTTTTGTAGTTATATCATCCATGAATGTTCTGTTTCAGTGGGTTTCATATTTTTATTTCATTGGACAGCTTGTGCTCACTGTTGCTATGGAGAGTTTCTCCCTCCTGTGCCAGGTTAAAATGTTCCTTAAGAATTCTCTGCATATCTGCTTTAGTGGAAGGGCATTCCTATAATTTTTAGCTTTTCTCTTCTTACAAAAGAACTTTTGGTTAATTGAGTGATTAAAGAATTACATTGACTTTCATCAAACATGCTGGTATTGTTCTTTGTGCTTACTGTTACAGAAACTGTCCGGAGAAATTTCCGTCTAAAGAAATCCTACTTTCCTCCTACAGTTCAGCAGATAATTGAAGAGAACTCCAGAATTGCCCAGCTCACTGCACACATGATAGGTTTATGGCACTAAGCTAGGTGCTTTGAGTTTCTTGGAATGGCGCAAGAGCAAAAATCATATCCTAATTAATCTCTAGCCCCCTTCAGTTACCACAGTATAGTTTCTTGCTTGAAAAATGTCTGTTGAATTGAGTAGGGCATGTGAGACAAGGAGACAGCTCTGCTTTGTGTGCCACATTCAGAGCTGTATGGGATGTTTAGTAAACTTAAGTAAGTTCCTGTTGTGTGTTAAATACATATGGTAACATCAATATTACTTGATTTGGGACAAATTAGGTAATTAAAAACATTTTTAATACATTGTGGTTAAAAATACATAACATAAAATTTGCTATCATAACCACTTTTAAGTGTATTGCTCAGTAGTGTTAAGTCCATAACTTTTTCATTTTTCAGTGAAACTCTGTAGCCATTGAATAATGCCCCTTTTCCCCTCACTCAGCCTTTGATGGTCATCATTCCACTTTGAGTTTCCATGAATTTGACTTCTTTAGATAACCTCATATAAATAGAATCATATAGCATCTGTCTTTCTGTGACCTTCTTATTTAATTTGGTATAATGTTCTCAAGACTGGTCTATGTTGGAGCATGTGACAGATTTTCCTTCCTTTTTGAGACTGAACAATATTCCACTGTATGTGTACATCTTATTTTTTCTATTCATTCACCTGTCAATAGGCACTTGGATTGCTTCTACCATTTAACTAGTGTGAAGAGTGCACTGTGAGTATTCATGCCCAAATACCTTGTTGACTCTGCTTTCACTTCTTTTGGATTTATACCTAGAAGTGGCATTTCTGGATCATATGGTATTTGTTCTTAATTTTTTGAAGAGACTCCAGAGTTTTCCATAGCATGTATAGCATTTTACAGTCCCATTAACAGTGCACAAGGCTTCCAATTTTCCCACATACTTACCAACACTCAACCATTCTAGTGGGCTGGGAATTAGCTCAGTTGGTAGAGTGCTGTTCTGTGCTCTCTGAGGCTCTGGGTTCGATCCTCAGCACCACAAAAACGGTAGAAGGCCATGGCAATCTTCTCCCAAAGCAATCCTGCAACAATCAGCCATCGAAAACCCTGTGAAGGTCACTATTAGTCAGACCTGACCTGACAGCACCTAACAATAAAAACCATCATTCTAATTTTTCTGTTAAAATAAGCATATTGTGTTAAATCTACATTGTTAATGAATTTTAAAGGCAAAACAGATGACTTTAAATTTTAATTTGGGGGAGGGCAGGTTTTTTGTTTGTTTGTTTGTTTTGTTTGTTTGTTTGTTGACATGGTCTTGCTGTGTAAGCCCATGCTGACCTGGAACTTCCCGTGTATTCCTAGCTGGTCCTGAACACACATCAATCCTTCTGCCTCTGCCTCCTGCGTCCTGGGATTACATGCATCATCACATTTGGCTTTGGCATATTTTCTAGTGAAAGTAGTACTTTGGTGGAAACTGTTGAAAAGCCTTGAGTTATTAAAAAAAAAATCCTGAGGATAATCAATTTGAGAAGAATTCATGCACACATATAAAGATAAGAAGCTTCTTCCCAAAGCAGCATGCCCCTAAATGCAGTTTTATTTAACCCTTAACTGGTATCATGCTACTGGCATCACAGATGGCCCATGACACAAGTACCCATAATTAGGTGCTACAGTACCCCATGTTCAGCACCTGCCTGGAGGTCTATTTTGACCCCAGGATATCAGTTAAGGGTTAAATGCTTAGTAACATTGATATTGAGGAATGCATGATGTCAATGATGTCAATAAAAGAAGACTTCCTAAAAGTAATACATTTTGAATTGGGACCTGAAGGAAGATGGTAAATATGAGCTGACAGCAGTAAAAACATAAATTATGGTAATATAAAGGAAAAATGTGATCTTAATGAAAAATGTGATCTTATAATTATATAAACTTAGAAGTTGACGTTGGAAGCAAATATTCAATACATTTTCTTTTCTGAATTTAGTAATGTAATTGGAAGTAGTTATTGTGAGTTTATTCAATGAAAACAGGTTCATTATTTTTCTTGTCATTTTCTTTGAGACTGACAGTCTTCATATGCCATGCTCTGTGTCACAAAACTAGAATGGATTCAGAAGACTACTTGATAAATGCTATTTTGTTACATAACCTAGGATGGAGTGTTTCTGATGATTGTAACTGAGGGTAGGCTGTCCTTTTATTTTCTTTTTCTTTGACATGGGTGGATGGTAGAAAGAACACTTACTGTCAGGAAAGCAAATGCTGAAAAATTGAAATATATAGACAGCCAGCAAAATGCTCCACTTTTCCACATCCTGTGTGAATCTAAGTCAATATTAATTCAAGTGATTTGTTTTCAATACTGAATGTAAGCATGTTGTCGTATAGTCTTGCTTTTTAATGGTTTTTCTCATTTGTAAGGTATGGCTTAGTCTGTTTTGTGTTACTCCAATAAAAATAATCTGAGGCTGGTTATCTTTGGCTCATGATTCTGGTTGCTAGAGGGTGGAAACAGCATAGTGCTAGCATTCCAGTGAGGGTGTCCTGGTGTAGGTTCCCCTGGTGGTGTCATATCATGGCAGAGAAGAGAGAAGGGGTCTGGCTGTATGCAGATGAGACCAGGCATTTAGAGAATTATAGACCCATCTCCCTTATGAATCTAGATGTAAAAATATTTAATAAAATTCTGGCAAACAGAATACAGCAGCATATGAAAAAGATTATTCACCATGACCAAGTGGGATTTATACCACAGATGCAAGGCTGGTTTAACATAAAGAAATCAATTAATGTAATCCAGCATATCAAGAAACTGGCAAACAAAAACCACATGATCATCTCAGTTGGTGCTGAAAAAGGCCTTTGACAAAGTGCAACACCTTTTCATGATAAAAATGCTGGAGAAGAGAGGTATAACAGGCAAATCTTTAATTTCATAAAAGCCATTTATGACAAACCTACAGCCAACATTATATTAAATGGAGAAAAACTGAAACCATTTCCTCTTAGATCTGGAACAAGACAAGGATGTCCTCTCTCTCCTATTCTATTTAACATAGTAATTGAAGTCCTGGCCAGGGCAATCAGACAAGAGAAAGAAATCGAAGGGATACAGATTGGCAAGGAAGAGGTCAAATTATCCTTATTTGCAAATGATATGATCTTATACCTGAAAGACCCCAAAACCTCAACCAGAAAACTGCTAGAACTAATTAACTTCTTCAGCAAAGTTGCAGGCTACAAAATTAACACACAAAAATCAGTAGCTTTTCTTTACACCAATTCCAAACAGGAAGAGAAAGAAATTTCAGGAAAAATACCATTCATGATAGCCCACCAGAAAATTAAATACCTTGGAATCAATCTAACCAAAGACCCTTCAGATCTCTACAAGGAAAATTTCAAAACATTGAAGAAAGAAATAGCAGAGGACACTGAAAAATGGAAAGACCTCCCCTGCTCCTGGATAGGGAGAATTAATATAGTGAAAATGGCTATCCTACCAAAAGCAATCTATAGATTTAATGCAATCCCCATTAAAATTCCACTAACTGACTTTACAGAAATAGAAAAAATGATCCAGAAATTCATATAGAACCACAAAAGACCATGTATAGCCAAGACACTTTTAAACTGCGAAACTAATGCAGGTGGAATCACAATCCCTGACTTCAAGCTATACTACAGAGCAGTGGTTGCAAAAACAGCTTGGTATTGGCACAAAAATAGTCCTCAAGACATCTGGAACAGAAAAGAAGACCCAGAAATACCTCAACATAGCTATAGCCACCTGATTTTTGACAAAGGAGTAAAGCAAGTAAACTGCAAAAAGGACAGCCTTTTCAACAAATGGTGCTGGGAAACATGGTCATCCTCATGCAGAAAAATGAAAGCTGACCCACATCTCTCAACATACATGAGAGTTAACTCAAAATGGATAAAAGATCTCAACATAAAACCAGAAACTTTAAAACTTATAGAAGGCAAGATAGGCAATACACTCCATCATATAGGCATAGAAAAGTATTTCCTTAGTAGGACTCCAATTGCTAAAGAAATTGCAACAAGAATAGATAAATGGGATTACATGAAATTAAAAAGCTTCTGCACAGCAAAAGAAACAATTAACAGAGTCAAGGAAACCCCCACAGAATGGGAAAAAAATCTTTGCATTTTATACATCAGACAAAGGTCTAATTACTAGAATTTATAAAGAACTCAAGAAAAAAACTCCCCAAAAATCAAATAACCCATTATGCAAATGGGCAAAGGAACTGAATAGACAGTTCTCAAATGAAGAGGTCCATAAAGCCATGAAACGCATGAAAAAGTGCTTAGTATCCCTAGCCATTAGGGACATGCAAATCAAAACAACTCTGAGATTTCACCTTACACCAGTAAGAATGGCCAAGATCAGTAAAACAAATAACAGCAAATGCTGGCGAGGGTGTGGGGAAAAGGGAACACTCTTACATTGTTGATGGAGCTGTAAATTGGTCCGACCACTGTGGAAATCAATATGGAGGTACCTCAAAAAACTAAAAATAGATCTACCACATGACCCAGCTACAACACTATTGGGAATTTACCCAAAGGGAGATGGGTCATCATACCACAGAGACACCTGCATCTCCATGTTCAATGCAGCACTTTTCACAATAGCAAGGATATGGAATCAACCAAAGTGCCCTTAAACAGAAGAATGGATAAAAAAACTATGGTACATATATGCAATGGAATACTACTCAGCAATCAAGAAAAATGAAATAAGGACATTCACAGCAAAATGGATGGAATTAGAGAAAATTATTTTAAGTGAACAAACACAAGCTCAGAAAGAGAAACACCACATGTTCTCACTCATGTGGGAGCTGAATCAAAATTATAAGAAGGAAAAATCATATTCAAAGGTCAGATCAAAATAAAAGGAAAAAAAAAAGCTAAGAATGGTGTTATTATAAATGGTCTAGAAAATGCACGCGATAGTTCTGAGAAGATAGAAACTTTTCCTGCAGTGAACTTTGTTTTTATCTTAAACAGAACTGGAGCCCAAGGACATATAGAAAATTATTACCAAGTAAATGATAGAGAAGAGTTAGATGGGGAGGGTGGGATGGGGGGAAGCATACAAGAGGGTAAGGGGGAACGTATATGAATAATATACATCAAAATGCATATATGGAAATGTCACAATGAAAAGCATGTCAGAATGAATCACGTTAAGGTTTACATTAAAAATTTCCAATAATGATAAAAAAAGACTTGCCTGTTTCCAGTTTTTATTTTTCTTTTCTAACTTTGGATTTTAATTACGTTTTGCTCAAAAGTTTTGTTATTAACTAATTCACTTATTCAGTACTGAAGATCAAACACAGGGCCTTACACATGCTAAATAAACACTCTACCTCTGAACTATATTCCCAGCCCCCTTGCAAGTTTTATTTTTAATGTAGACTGTGAAGTTTCCCAAACTAAAACCACCAGGCAAGAATGAATGTAAGCTACACTGTGACATGTTAATAGTGATTTCCATACTTGGACCAGAGCTGATGATAGTTTCAATTACACTTGACCACATCCTTTGTTCGTGGGTTTTGGCTGCCTGTGCCAGGGGAAACCCATAGTTTATTTAACCTTGAACCGTTGGATGTTGGAAATTTAATTTAATGTTTAAAAATTGGTAAATTGTGTTTTTGAGTGGTACAGAATGTCAAAAGCAAAAAATAAAGCATCAACATAAAAACTAATCAGTTACAGTTTAGCTATTATGAATTAAATCTCATGTTTTAGTGAATGTATTTAACCTTCTGAAGTGAGCTCTTGGAATAGTACTAGTTTTATGGTGTCAATAAATTTTCTGTGAAGCGTTTTATAGGCCCTTGAATGGAGGAACCTTGGATTAAACAGTATAAATCAGGTTTCTTAACTCTTAGAGCTTGTTAGAGTCTTTAATATTTGAATATTCATCGTGAATGTGTTACCAGTGCGCCGGATGGGGTCCTTTTGTACTGCCTGGATAGAAATCATGGGTACGCAAGGAGAAACTCTTCAAATGCAGGTCTTAGGCAGTTCTTGTGTTCCTTGGCATTTGACAGCTGAAAGTGGCAACAGACAGGTTGAAGCAACAGCATCAAGAGGTACTCTCTAATATTACAACTATTATGTAGGCTGAGGAGATCAGAAATCCTAAAGCTGTAAGTGGTACCACTCCTTATGTAGGACAAGGAAGTCAGGAATCTCAAGTTTTTGATAGCAGCTGGCACTGCATGTTCTGGGCCGGCCTACATATTGGGATCCTGAGCCCTTGACAACAGCCATTATTACGGCTCCCAGGCCTGTAAAGTTTTGTTGTGGATTAAAATGAGTCTGGGGAGACCTGGAAGCAAATTTCGGGAGAGTTTATTTACACCAGTGTGTTGGTCCAGTGGAATCCCTTCTAAGGACTAAGCCTGGAACAAAGGAAGCTCAGAGTTTTTATAAGTTTCTGAGGGGGAGGTCTTACAAAGCAAATTGAGACTGCATGGTTACAGAAGCAGAAGAAGGGATGTTAATTCACTTAATAACCTACATTGGGGTTTGGAGGGACAACATGAATTCTTCTAAAATGGACAAGGAACTAGTCATTCTGTAGTTCTCAGTCTTAGTTAAAATGCAGGTGACTCCTCACAAGAATATAATGTTGCAAGGTCTTCTGCATGAAACACTGATGACTCACCCACACGTCCTTGGTAGCAATTTAAGCAGAAGTCAGCCAAAAGTTCAGGAAGATGGGCAGCTCCCGAGCAAGCATTTGTTAGAGGCAAAGGCAATTGAAGGAGGGCGGGGCTTTCTTCATCAGGTTTCCTTAGGGCCCTGCTTCAAGGTGTCTGAGACACTTGGTTGCCAAACTTGACAGCTCTTTGGAACTCTAGTGACCAGGGCCTACAGTTTCTTTTCTTGGGTTCTTTATAGCCTTTTGTCCTTGAGCCTCAGCTCTACACCCTCTTATCTTCTTTTCACTTGTGCCATCCGTCTTCTTCGTGCACTGGTTTGCTCTTCTGGAACTATTCAGTTGTCCCCTACTGCTGTGGCCACTGACACCATTTCTGCCATTCAGGAGACAGCTATCACTGTCCTTCCCCTGCTGGTGCTGTTTCTGCCACTTCCAACCAGTGATCTTGCAGCCCGGCCTCTTTTGCAGCTATCAGTGCAGCTGTCTGCTCTGCTGCTTTTACCACTCAGCCTGTCAGTTATTAGGCTCTGCCCCTTTAAGGTGGTACTTCTTGAGGTCCCTCCCTTGCTGCTGCTGTTAGAGTCACATGGTTCTCTGCTCCATTTTGGCTGATTGTGAATCAGTGGATCCTTGCGGTTCAGGCCAATCATCAGGAATGGTGCCTGGCTCTGCTCCCACCACTGCCTTCAGGATAGCTGGCTGCTTTGCTGCTTCTGTTGTCCCTACTGCTCCACTGTCCTAACTTTGTGTTACCAGATAAGCCCACCCTACTAAAAGTAAGTAAAAGAACCACTCAAGAGAAACCTTTTTGGGGGGTTAATGTTGTAGTTCCAAGGAAGGCAGCAAAGGAGGATGTTTCCCAGCTCATTCACCATAAACAGCCTTCTTAGATAGCCAGAAAGGTGTTTGTGCTAATCATAGGAAACCTGTCATTCAAATGAAGCTTTGTGTTTACACCAATCACAGCATTGTCCTTTGGCACCAGTCACTTAAGTCGCTCTAGTAGGCCACCACATGAAGTGTTTCTCCTCTGGCTTGGGTAGAAATAGTTGCAGGGTCATCTAGTGTTCACTGGGGGCTCGCAGTAGCAGAAAGTCTAATACAACCTGCGAACTATCCAAAACAGTCCTGGCTTGTGATGCACCTTTAGGAGCTGGTGTTGCACCTTTAGATGCTTGATGGGCCAAGTCATAGGCTTGTTCCACTTCTGGGTCATAGGATTACCCTTGATTCATGACCCCATAAGCATATACAGAGCCAAAACCTACAGAGAAGGCATCCCCAAAGATCCAGTTCCCTTCACTGTCCACCTAGTAGAGGCCAGAACTTCTTTTATCCAGCCCTAGGTCATGGTGCCCATGGACAGCCCTCGACATTGTACTGATAAACGACGTTGGCAATTAGCTTGGAGGCAACTGGCTGCTGAAATACATTTCTTATTTTGACGCTCATAGATTCAACATTGTTGAGTCAACAGTCAACAGCTGTTCCTAGAAGCTGCATTCTGCTACACACACACCCCGTCCCCTGCACCATGGTGCCCAGAATGTAGGAGTTGATCTCTCTTTCTTCATCATCTAGGAAGCCACATAAGTATCCACTGTGGCTGGGGAGACAGCTGCAACCATGACTCAATGGCAAAACTTGAAGGTCAGGCTGGTGGGTCCATGAAGCTTTTCTACTGGAGGCTCCAAAAAATGTAAGCACATTTTAAGAGATGTTATCTGTATTACTTTTCGAAGATGAATTACGATAGCAATGTGTAGGATGATGTTTGCTTAAAAGATAGTGTTAAGCAAATTAATGCTGGCACCAATAAGCATATGACAATTAGGGGTGGTGGATGGCAAACTGTAAGTAACTCACAAGGCTTAAGTGTAGGCTAAATTAGCTTTTGTTTTATTCCCCATTTGTATGGGGGAGGTGTCAGCCTATTGTGGGTGCCAGGGATAAGTTTTTACAGATGATAGCAGAAGCGAGAGCGAGAGCGAGAGCAGTTTCTGGAACAACAAGCTGTACATGACTGTGCCCATTTTAGTTCTTTCAGAGGCTGTGGAGAAGGGGTTTTAAGAGTAGGGCATCCTTCTTGTCACTATCTGCTTGTGCAGCTGGTTGTTCTTGGAATGTCTTGTGGTGTATGTGTAGCTCTTGTGGTCCTGCAAAACAATTCATCAGGAAGGTTGGTTAAGCATTGCTTTTCTGTGAAATAAGCTCATTTTTCATTCTTGAAGGAGCCATAGTTAGGTCAAGTCACAAACATCCTCCTTTTCAGTGCCTTGTTGTTATTGTTAGGTGTCCTCAAGTTGCGACCCTACCCACAACAGGTGAAACACTACTGTCAGTGCTTCTCTGCTATTCATAGCATTTTTCAATGGCAGATTGTTCTTTGGGAGTGGGTTGCCAGGTCAGTCTCCCAAGCCTACAGCACCTGGTGTTCCCAGGCGGTCTCCCATCCAAGTACTAACCAGGCCCGACCCTGCTTAGCTTCTGAGATCTGACGGGATTAGATGCCACAGTGCTACAGCTACAGGCTTTGAGTGCCTTAGCCTCTCTTTATTGTTAACTTGATCCTTATATTGGTACCCTCTATCTTTAGACATATTGCTCAGTGGAAGATTTCTTAAGCTTCAAGGGGATTTCTTACAAGGACACATTCTTTTTTTTTTTTTTTTTTTGCGGTGCTGGGGGTTGAACCCAGGGCTTCACACTTGCATGCTTTGCAAGTGCTGGAACTGGACCACTGAGCTGCACCCCAGCCCATTTTTTCATTTTTTGAGACAGGGTCTCACTAAGTTACACAGACTGCCTCTGGTCTTGAACTTGTGATCCTCCTGCATACGCCTCCCTAGCCATTGGGATTACAGGCATGAGCCTGGTCAAGGACACATTCTTAAACCAGAAAAATGGAAAGTTCTTCCAAAATGTGTATTATTATTATTATTATTATTATTATTATTGGCATTCTTTGTATTTGTAGCTTCTCTGGCATACTCTAACTGAGTGAGGCTAGGCTCAGCCCATGACTGAGACTCCCTGAACCCAAGTTTGTTTTTCAGGAAATTTAATGATTATGTTGACACATTTCTTGCCTATAAGTATTAGAAAACTTGTTGTTGTTGTTAGGTGCCCTCGAGTCAGTATCTGACTCATAGTGACCCTCAAAGGGTTTTCAATGGCTGACTGTTTTGGTATATAAATTAATATATGTAATTAAGTGATGATAACTTTTTAAAAAGTAGAATAGCTGAACATGGTGGCTGATCTGTAGTCCTAGCACTTGAGAGGTGGAGGCAGGAAGATCCTGAGTTCAAGGGCTGCCTAGGATCCATAGGGAGTTCCAGGCCAGCCTGAGCTCCATAGTGATACCCTGCCTGAAAGAGGAGAGAGGGAGAGGGAAAGGGAGAACAACTCCAAGTCTTAAATATCTATTATCAGGCAAAAGGCTGAAAACATGTAAAGGCTAGCAGACCTTTATTGCAGAGAAACTGCTGGGTTTGTCTCTAACAAAGGAGAGAGCAGTGCCCAGGAGAGGAAGGAGTGAGGCCCTTCAAGGCCCTTATGGGTCTAGGTGGGAGGGGGAAGGGGTGATCAATGGTCACATCAGGATAGGTCGGAAGAGGGTGTGTGGATGGTTCTAATAGGCTGGAAGAGGGAAAGGGAAGTAGTCATCAGTTGCTGGGCTGGGGCAGATTTTGACATAGGTTTGGTGGGAGATTTTGGCAGGCTTTTTTCAGGACTAGGGCATAATGGGTAGAAGAAGGCACCACCTTATAGGAAGGTGCCCTTTTGTAATAGGTCCTTCCTAACATCCACATGGGGCTGGGATTTAGCTCAGTGGGTAGAGCGCTGCGCTGCAGTCTCTGAGGCCCTGAGTTCAATTCCCAGCACTGCAAAAATGGGAGAAGGGCCTGGCAATCCACTCCCAAGGCAATCCCGAAGCACTCAGCCATTAAAAACCCTATGAGGGTCGCTATGAGTCGGATACCGACTCGACGGCACCTAACAACAACAACAACAACAAACATCCACATGCAGCATAGGAAATTCAGAAAATACTGTAAAACATGCTAAATTAATCTTTTATAACTTCTGTTCATATTTTATGAAGGTCCTCTCAACCTCTACTTATTAGGTACCCACTTAACTGATTCATGTAATATTATTATTCCTACCTTTTTCCTCTACATACAGAAAGAAAGTAGATTGATAAACACAGAGCCTTTCATAAAACTCTCAAGTGAGATCAGGTAATGTACATTTTGCAACTTTTCTAATGCAGTATTTCATTGAAATCTTTGTAGATTTAAATAAAACTGTTCAGAACTCCTCATAAAAATATACTATAATGTAGCTATTTACCAATTATTTACTATCATAATGACTGTGAACACGTGTGCATGCATCTTTACCTACTTGGGCTAACGTTTTTGTATGTGGAGTCCTAGAAAAAGGACTAGTATACCTCAGAGTTTCTATGTCTTAGAAATCATTTATATGGCATTTAGATGGCAATTTGTGACAAGAGGATTCTTTAACTGTGTCAGTATTTTCAGTCAATTTGTGTATTTGTGAATCAGAATAGGAAATGGAGTCATCAAAATACATGCGTGGTATCTGCTACTATGGAGTCATGGCACTTTGGTGGACCATCCCACTTGTGGAAGGAGTCTCAGTGATTGTTTCAGTTCCCTCTTTTCATAGATGATCAAGCTGAGATTCAGAAGTACTTCCTGGGATCTGAGATGGACAAGATTACTTTCAAAGTGAGGACTGTAATATGCCATGCAGGGTGCCATCTGCTTTATATACGTTGTTTCACTTAGTTCTGTCCTAATCCTGTGAGATAAGTATTCTCATCCTTCACACAATCTGGAAGTGACAGGGCTCAAGTATTGAACACTTCTGCCTGATTCTAGAGCTTGTATTCTATTCACTAAGTTACTTCCTTTCTGAGAGACTGTGGTCAGGACATGAGGTGAATGCACTGTATTCAGATTGTTTCTGCAGTGTATTCATTTCACTGGGTGAAGAGTTAAACACAGGCCTCATTTACCACTTAGTCATCCTCTTCACTGAGAATCTTAGTGTGCTGTGAGAGATGCCACTTAACAGAGTAGCTGTGGTAGAAGGGATCAGCTGACATTTCTGTTGTCTGGAATGACAGAGTCCATGGTCATTATGAGATAGAATAATATAAAACAAATAAACAACTTGGAAACAACTTCCTTTGCAAATTCTTCTCTTCTTTTGGTCCTAGAAAAATTTACCTGGACTCTAGGTTTTAAAGAGTTTTTAAATCATGTTGTCTTACTTTCATTAGATATTTGTGCTAAATAGATTGAGCCTCAGCAATGAAAACAGAGGATTTCTTTCACAGAATAAATTTCTTTTAGAAAACAGCCTTTTACCATTATGGGTTTGTTCTGTCAGGCATCTTTTTGCAGATGCTGGTTTTTACCGTTAAGAGTGATTGAAGGTGAAATATAAGTGGATTGATTTTGATAACTTGTGTTCCAAATTTCCATTGCAAATAGAAATCACTTATTAACTGATTTGATGATTTAATTTGGGCTTCACTACTCTCTCTTTCAATAACTTTCAGAGCCTTTCTGTCATAATACAATACTATTTAATGTTATGTAGAGCCACAAAAATATGTTGTCTATACACATTTAACAGATTTACACAGTATTGTGTTTGATCTGTTTTCTGATGAGAGAAGTCATCTCTTATAGGTGTATTTGGGGTTTGCATTTTTGGGGTTTGCATTTGGGGTTTGCATTTTGTTTTGAAGCCACAGCCATTTGATTCCTCTAGAAGAGAGATTTCCCTTTTCTCAGGTGCCTTCATGCTAAAAGATGCAATGTTTTGAATCTACATGATTTAGTTGTAGTCACCTTCTTTTTGATTCTTCAGTTTTAATTTTCAAAAAGGACAGTTTCTAACTGAGACCTTTATCCCAGCTGGGGTTAATGTGTAACACAGTGGTGCTAAAAAGTGAGTGAATCATGGGCAACATCTCCTCAGGATTGTAAAGATAACTGGGGAGGGGAGATAATTCTTCAGTGGAAAAACTAGTCATTTTAACAGATTGAACCCTACAGTTGGAAAAAATTCATTTTTTATTCTGTATTGTAGAATTGCGAGGTTTACAGCCATTTGTTAGTCATAGACAGGATGTTCTTTGTGTCTTAGTGGCAACAAACTGGCTTCCTGTCTGTTGTGTATCCCTGTCTTTTAATGATGATTGAAGGCTGATACTGAAGGCTTTGGTTATTGACCTCTACGTAATTATGAGATGTCCTGGCCTAGGGTAAGATTGTTTTCCTAAGTCAGTTTTTAAAGCTCCCAGCTTAGTCCATTGGCATGAGGAGAAAAGACTGGAACTCCAATGGAGAATGCCTCAGTTCTTCTGTGTCTTGTGTTTTGTTTTTGTCAATTAGGGCCAGGCTCAGCTTACTTCCTGAGCCTAATTTGATTGACATATTCCTGTAGGGTAAGAGAGATGCCATCGAGTTCAGTCTAGAATATCACATTCATTTCTCTTACCTCTACATAAAGCTGGACAGATTACTCAGATCAATCATCCCCTTTCAGAGCTTCATGACCTTGTTCCTGGTTCCAAAAGACCATGTGATACTCCAGCATTGTGTACAGCAGAGGGAGACAGGGCTGCCTTTGGAACAGCTTCCACTCCTTTGTAATGGCAGAGTGTCTGTGACCTGCTTAGAGTAAGCTTTGTGATTCTGGGGCTGCCATGTGTGAGAAGGAACACAGTTCTTTCCAGTTTCCCCTCATCTCAACGTCTGATTACTCACATTTTGTTTTGTGGCCAGGGGCTTTCAAACTTTTTGTGGTTCTTGGGGCTGAACCCAGGGCCTTACACATATTTTGCAAGTGCTCTACCACTGAGCTGCACTCCAGGCCTATATATATATGTATATGTATGTGTGTGTGTGTGTGTGTGTGTGTGTGTGTGTGTGTGTGTGTATGCACACACATACGTACACACATACATATATACATACATACATATATAATAAAAATAAAATATATATAAAATAAAAAAATATATATTTTTTCTCTTGAGACAGGGTCTTGCTAAGTTACTCAGGCTGCCTCTGCCTTCAAACTCACTATTTCTTCTGCCTTTAGCTCCTAAATTGCTGGAATTACAGGCGTGTGCCACTGCACCTTGGTTTTTAAGCTTTTCTGAATAAGATCCAAATAGGAAATACAGTTTGTATTGCTATTCCTTCCCCAGATACACTAGAAACAAAAGTTGGATGAAATAAATTTTATAATTATTATATGCAGTGTTTTTTGTTGCATTCTATTATTCCATTTCAAAGTGCTGATATGCACTGTTGATTTAACAAACCACTGTCATATCAAAACCTATAATTTAAAAATAACTCTGCTTACAGTTTAACTTCTTCACAAAAGTAATCTTCCAAAAATATGTTCATGGTAATATCAATGCACATAAAGTTGTCCTGGGAACTCTGTTTGTCTTCATGGCATTGTCTTCTAAGTGCACCCAGATGAGCAAGATTGCTGTATGACTTTTCAGTGTGTGTCCCATGGTGGAAGCAGAGACTCCAAACTATTTTTTTGATTTAGATAGGAATAGTAGTTATGATCTTGCCATGTTGGGTATGTTATTAAGTAGTATATAAGAGGACCAAAGTTCCTCAGAACTTGTTTTTATTCTTTAGATTTTGCTGATTTGCTTCAGCAGTTGTAGCTTATTTGTAGCATCTGATACTATTCTCAGTGGACTACGTCTTGACCTCATAAAATGTTCTGAATTTTCTCATTTTAACATACTGAAAATGTGTTCAAACCAACCTTATGGGATGCTGGATAATACTTCTGTGGTTTACTTTCTAGGAGACTACTCTCATCTCAGAATCGTGCCTTTCCAAGTAAGGGTGAAAACCTTGGATGTTTTATTCTTTCTTTGATCTCTCTTTTCTCTCAGGAGAATTATTCCTTACTATCATAACCTATTTTCTCTGTTGCAAATTGGCTGTACTTCTAGCCGTGAGAAAGAGATCATTTTAATCAATTGGATCTTGTCTTTTGCATATTATGTGAGTTCTAAAGACCAAACTCTTCATTAAGAAAAAAAGATGAAATAAGATAATTTAAAGTTAATTACTTGATTTTGCTGTAACACTATTTATTTTAATGAGTTTAGTGAAACCAACATAGTTTCTTTTTGGAAAATAAAAAGATTTTTTAAATTCCTTTAATTTGATGGGAAGGCATAGACTAAAATAACTGTAAAGTAAACCCATACAAATGATTGTATAAATGGATATAAATATTTAAATTTCAGTTTTTGAAACTACCTTTCTTTCTTTTTACTTTTTGAGACAGGGTCTCACTAAATTATGCAGACTGCCTCTGGTATCGAATTTAGGATCCTCCTCCCTCTACCTTCCAAGTTGCTGGAATTACAGGCCTGGGCTACCATGTCTGGCTTTAAAGAGGGATAATGGATTATGATTCAAACTACTGATAATCCTCAATGGTTACATCATGTCTCTTCTTTCAGAATGATGCTGAATGACAAAGAAAAGCACCTACAGGAAGTTGTAGCTTCTATTTTTTCACAAGAGTGGGAGGTATATGCAAATAATATATAGGATCTATCCAGAGAAAGGAAGGAAATGTTTAAAGTCATAAATTCACAGTTACCCTGCAATTAGGCCTGAGTGATTCTTAAATTATAACATTAGTTTTCATTCTGATTTTCATATTTAACATGATAATCTCATTTTTGGGTTCACAGTGACTATTCCCATAACATTTTACATTTAATAACAAAGTACGTATAGGCTGTTTCATGGGAAAGGGAGATGGACTGTTTAGCCTCAAGCCTTTTAAGAGTTTATAGGTTACAATTTATGAATATTTTCTTTATGCTCATGTTCTTTTGTAGAATGACCATTTATGTATAGGACCTGATGTTAACTTGGCTTAAACTAGATTTTTAATTTGTATTTACCTAGTAAAATTCTGTTTAAAGATCCCTTCAGTGATTTTTGTCACAGATGGGCTCAAGAGCAATGCTTTACTTCCTTTTTTTTTTTTTTTTTTTTTTTTTTTTTTTTTTTTTTGGTACTGGGGGTTGAATCTGGGGCCTCACGCTTGCATGCTTTGCGAGCGCTGGACTGCTGAGCTGCACCCCAGCCCTTTTTTTTTTTTTTTACTTTTTGAGACAGGGTCTCACTAAGTTACACAGACTGCCTCTGGTCTCGGACTTGCCATCTTCCTGCCTCCGCCTCCCGAGCCGCTGGGATTACAGGCATGTGCCACCATGCCCGGCTGCTTTACTTCTTGTGTTGGATGATTGGATATCAAGTCATTATTATGAATCAGGTCTTTATTTCTTCTAATAAAATCTCAGTTTGGGGACACAGTTCTGTTCACTACTAAAAGATTAAGAAACTATACACAAAAAGAAGAGAAAGATGACAGAATATGATTTTTAAAATGATTGTTGTTGTTGTTGTTAGGTGCCGTTGAGTCGGTATCCGACTCATAGCGACCCTCTGTACAACAGGGGAAACACTATTGTCAGTGCTTCTCTGCTATTCATCGGGTTTTCAATGGCAGATTGATTTTTGGGAGGGGGTTGCCAGGTCCTTCTCCCAAGCCTACAGCTTCTGGTGTTCCCAGGC
>VMDO01030798.1:0-20844 GCA_007922755.1 Pedetes capensis
ATAAATCTAATTATATATGTGATTATTTTTAATCCAAAGGTAAATTTTCTTTCATTTTTAAATATTAAATGTCAATTATTCTTTTGAGATTATACAAATTATGTAGAGGAAGTTCAATCATAACATTGAACACAATCTTCTGGTTTTAAAATATGTGAGCAGACCTTTCTCATCATTCTTTTATTTATTACATTACCATATAAGAAAAAAACCCTCTTATTTATTCTAAGTAAAATGGGGAGTTTCTCTTAACATGATGATCTTCATTTTTATCCCTTTCCTGCAAAAAACATGATTTCATTCTTCTTTATGACTGAATAATACTTCATTGTGTAAATATACCACATTTTTTAAAAATCCCACTTTATTGGTGAACGATGATGAGGTACAGAGTAATACAGCATTGGCTTTTTCCATTATGCATCCATTTCATCACTTCTGGCAACACCTTTATCAGCCCACAAGGTTTATGGAGCCTTATGGCTAATACATAGTAAAACTTAAATGCATATTTGGGTTATATTCCCATATTTTTCCAATGTACTCATGAAGTTGTATCATTTACATTGATATTACCCTCTCCCTTTTATTCCTCTACATTGACTGTCTTCCCCATTCTACCTTCCACAATCTTTGCTTCCTTCTGCTAGTTCCCACCCTCATTCTTTCTACTCTTTATATTGTGCCTTCTTCATTAAGTTTAATTGTGCATTTTTGTATATACCAGTTTATGTATAGGATATTTTTCTGCCTTTAATTGATATTCAACTCCTACATATGAGTGAAAATATAAGGTATTTCTCTTTTTGGGCTTGTATTCATTTGCTTAAGATGGTGCTCTCCAGTTCCATCCATTTTGTTGCAAATGATATTATTTCATATTTTTATTGCCGAGTAGTATTCCATTGTGTATATGAGCCATAATATTTTAATCCATTCTTCTATTTATGGCCACCTTTGTTCCATACCCTTGCTGTTGTTAAAAGTGCTGTATTGAATATGGAGATGCAGGTGTCTCTGTGGTATGATGATTCATCTCCCTTTGGGTATATTCCCAGTAATGGTATATCTGGGTCATATGATAATTCTATTTTTAGTTTTTTGAGGTATCTCCCTATTGATTTCCAAAGTGATTGAACCAATATACAGCCCCACTAACAGTGTAAGGGTGTTCCTTTTTCTCCACAACCTTGCCAGCATTTGTTATTATTTGTTTTGTTGATCTTGGCCATTCTTAATGGAGTTAGGTGGAATTCTCAGAGTTGTTTTGATTTGCATTTCCCTAATGGCTAGAGATATTGGGAATTTTTTTCATGTGTTTCATAGCCTTATGAACTTCTTCATTTGAGAACTGTCTATTCCGTTCCTTTGCCCCCTTGTGTATTAGATTATTTGTTGTCTTGGGATTTCTTTTCTTGAGTTATTTGTACATTCTAGAAATTAGTCCTGTTAGATGTGTAGGATACAAAGATTTTCTCCCATTCAGTGTGCTTTTCCTTAACTCTGTTGATTGTTTCATTTGCTGTACAGCTATTCAATTTCATGTAATCCATTTGTCTATTCTTAGTACAATTTCCTGAGCAACCGGTGTCTCATTAAGGAAATGCTTTCCTATGCCCATGTGTTGGAAATTTTTGCCTATCTTTTCATGTAGTAATTTAAGGTTTCTCATTTTATGTTGAGGTCTTTTATCAATTTCAATTAAAATCTCTTGCAGATGGAGAGGTGTGGGTCTATTTTCATTTTTCTGTGGGTGGGAATCCAAGTTTCCCAGTACCATTTGTTGAAGAGGCTATCTTTTCTCCAATTTGCATGTTTAGCTCCTTTGTCAAAGATCAAGTGACTATAGATGCATGGGTGTACCTCTAGGTCTTCACTTCTGTTCTGCTTGTCTTTAGGCCTATTTTTGTGCAAGTACCAAGCTGTTTTTGCTACTATAGTCCTGTAGTATAAAGTCAGGGATTGTGATCCTGCCTGTACTGGTTTTCCAGGTGAAGATTGTTTTGACTATATGTGGTCTTTTGTGTTTCCATATGAGTTTTTGTATTATTGTTTTCTATTTCTGCAAAGTCTGTCATTGGAATTTTAATGGGGATTGCATTAAATCTGTAAATTGCTTTTGGTAGTATAGCCATTTTTACAAAATTGATTCTCCTAATCCATAAGCAGGGGAAGTCCTTCCACCTTCTAGTACACTCTGCGATTTCTTTCTTTAATGTTTTGAAGTTTTTCTTGTAGAGATCTCCAGGGTCTTTGGTTAGATTAATTCCTATGTATTTAAGTTCTTGGTGGGATGTCATGAAAGAGCTTGTTACCTTAATTTCTCTCTCTTCCTGCTCCCAGTTGATGTGAAGGAAGGCTGCTCATCTTTGAGTGTTATTTTTATATAACACATTTTTGGATCCAACCCAGCTTAGGTTCCTTTTGTTCCTTGTTTAACTAAAAGTAAGAAAATGAAACAGGGCACCAACTTGGTACACTTAGAAATGTTTTCTATGTCTGCAGACTGCTAGATGGGAACCAACAGTAGTTTTCATTTGTCTTTAACTGAGAGAAGCAATTTTGGGATGGCATTGAAGAAAAGGGGAAAAACATTTTATGTTGAAAATATTCCTGAATAAGAGTAAAATGCACTGAGTAATTAATTCTGTATAGATCTTGACATCAAAACATATCTCTTCTCCTTTTTTATCCCTTAAGTATTACTAGGAGAGAGGAGGAAATTAAGCTTATTTTAATCTTTCTTCTTTTGCTATAAAACTCCCCCTAAATCTTTTTGTTATGTCCTGTGCTCATTTAAGTGGAGTCCACAGATTTACATTGAAGAAACAGGACAATTTGTGAAACAAATTCACAGATGAAATATTTTTATGTTCAGTTTTTTTCTTGTAGAGCTGACTTATTTGAGAAGTGGTGGAGGGCTCAACACATTTTTTCATTCAGATTTTGAAGAGCTGTCTACAGGAAAGTAAGTGATGGAACCACAGGTAGTAGAGTTTTTCATATGTCTAGAAAAACTTAAGAGAAGCCACTTAAACATTTTTGAGTAACTGGGAAATATGGACTTTTACATTTACAAGTTTGGTTTTTGTCCTCTAAAACCAACATCAGTAAAAAAATCTCAAATTTTCTCAGTAAAAATTAAAACTAAAAAGTTACACTCCTATACAATACTAAAGTTAGTAAAGTGTAAACACATCTCAAATTTTGAAACATCTTTAATCTCAAGGATTAAAAAATTCTACAAAGAAATAGATTTTATTATATCATTGCATGCTTAAGTATATTCAGTGCCTTTCCATTATTTTCTTATGAAGTATAAAATTTATAAAATTCTGTAATGTGATAAATATATTTTTCTTTTTATTAGCTGTCCAAATATCCAAATAACTTATGGATATTATTTGCTGTTATAAATTAATATGTCTTAGTGATTTTTTTATCAACATATGTGGATTTAGTCCATTTGTGTTAAAGTGCCATAGGATAAATGTATCATGACTATTTTAGCCATCACTCTTACTAATAAACAATGAACTACTCTTGTTTTTCACTATAATTTTCAATAATATTGCAGTAGATATCCTTCTATTGATGACTGTCCACTCTTTAGTCTTTCATGTATTTTTTTACCTTGCTGCCATCACCATTTTCACTTCATTTTCCTTATTAATTTTTACACACTAAAAGTTTTGTTCAAATTGACTTAATTGTTATCATCATGCATATTCTATTATCTCACTCATGAGTTGCACCAAATAAATTCACAGAAGAATATTTTTATGCCTCTGGAATTGCCTCTTGGATGTGACTTTCTACTTTTACTAAAAGAATATATGTTTGTAAGGTTCTATTTCCTTTAGGCCAGCAGTGATTGCTTCCTCTTTGGTACCAAAATGTTCTTTATGTCATATGTGTCTTAGTTTCCTATTATAAGATACCTTATATTGGCCTATATGCACAAATGCATTATCTTAGCTGCTAGCTATAGATTTTTTAAGGGTTTCTGGTTACCCTTTCAGTTTCTATGATAATTGAGAAATTTCCACACATGAGAGTCACTCTACATTTTAAAAACTTGAAGAATGTCAGCTATCAGATTTTCTTCTTAGTCAGAGGTAATATTCAGAATTCTCATAAAGTAAATGCTATATAGGCATTGGCAAACCAGGACTAATGTTGGCCATAGCATGGAAACAAATTTCTGCAGTCTCCCTGAATAGTCTGTTATTTTTCTTTTAGTTGCTTGATTATGGGGAGATCCAGGGGTTCCAGAGAAATTTGACTTCTGTAATTATTTGAATGATACTTGAGGAGCCATGACACTGATAACATGATAATAAAACCAGCATGAGACTGTTTTGATGTTTTAACAATAGGTCATAAAGGTTAGTAACTTGTGAATGTTAGCTTTACTTTTTGTATATATATATCACCATTATCAATAAGAACTGATGGAGGTAGATGTTATAAGGTAAGAGACATTTGAATTGTTTGTTGAAAGATGAATAGGAATTTATGATTAAACAAGGAGGAAGAAGAGTGGGATAGAGTTGTGAATTCCCGTCAAAAACTCATGAACAAAATACTCTGGAATTCTTAAGGAACAATGTAAATATCATTTTTATCTATATTGTGGAGGGAGTTGGAGGTTATTGGAAGAAATGACAGATGGGTCTGTACGTTATAAAGAATAATTTGGACTTCAGCCTATGAATATGAAGCTCTAGGTGTTTTCTAAATCTGGGAATCAATTAGTGGATCTGTGTTTTGGAAAGGGGCCAGTAATCAAAGGGAGTTTGCTGACAGTTATCAGACCTTAAAAGAGCTAAGAATATTATGTTACCATTTAAAATTGATCAAATAAGAGGCAATAGGAGAAATAGGAGAAACAGATGGAAAGAATACAATGAATTCCAAAGATTTTTAAAAGGTAAGATCCATAGGACTCTCTAAGTGACTACACATGGAGTAGGTGAAAAAAGAGAATGAAATGGCAGATTAACAATTTTTAATGGATCACAACATCATTAACGGATATAAGGAATAGGAAAAGAGAAGATTTGAACCCAGTAACATTCAATACTTTTGAAGGAAAGAAGGGAGGAAAATTAGATATAACGGTAGAATAAAGTGGCTAAGTATAAATAAAATAGAAAAAAATCATTCTGTTAGTCTCAATGGAGGCATATATATCATTTCATCTATATGATCCTATGAAGATTTTTATAGTTTGATAGTCTGCTTTAATTTCAGTTGCTCATAGACTGTCTTTATACAATAACATTCAGAATATAATTGTAGTAATGGAGGTATAATTTTTTTATTCTATGCAAACCTTCAACCATTCATTTGACAGATAATAGCTATTTCTACCCCTTTTCAAATTACAATTGAAAATAAAATAATTGTTATTAATTGAACATGCTTCAAAAGATACAAATGCAAAATATTTTCATTCAAGATATAACATCTGAAAGATAAAGCATCACCAGGTTTTAGTGACAATTTAAAGAGGAATTCATGAGTAAAACTGAATCTATATCTAGTGGGGTTCATGGTGCCTCCTCCCATATGTGTCCACATCTTAATCCCTAGAACATGTGAATGCAGATGGGTTTTAGAAGTGATTAAGTTAAGGATTTTCAAATGGTGATGTAGGGAGATCCTATATTATCCAAATGGGAGAAGGACTTGGCAATCCACTCCTGAAGCAATCCTGAAACAATTAGCCATTGAAAACCCTATGAGGGTCTCTATGAATCCGACCCAACTCAATGCCACCTAACAACAACAATATTATCCAGATGGATCCTAAATCCAATGACAAAAATTGTAAAAGACATACAAGGGAGAAGGCAATATGATCACAGAGGCAGAGATTGAAGTGATAGCAACACAAATCAAGGAATATGGACAGTTACCAGAAGCTGAGAGAGGCAAGAATGGATTCTCCCCAATATCCAGCAAAGACAGTGTGCCCCTGCAAACACCTTAATTTCAGGCTTCTGGCCTCCACTGGAGTTAGAGAATAAGTTCCTGTTGTTTGTAGTAATTTTTTAATATTACTCATTAGGAAATGAAGACACTAAGATTTTGGAGTATTAAAAAAGATACATAAGAGTTAAATAATTGTCCTGTGGATAGTAGAAAAGTAGTTTTATTTGAACAAATCAGTAACAATTTTTGTGTTATTTAAAGAATTAATATTATAAATACATAATTACTATTTCACTTTGCTTAATTGGGATCAGAATGGAAATCCACTTCTATTACTTGGAGGTTTTCTTTTATATCCTACAACATGGGTATTTTGCACTCAGGGATGAGGCTGAGATTGAAGAGGGATTTTCATGACCAGTTATCTAGAAGCAAACAAAAGATTTGGCTGAAATATTTATGAAAGGTTGGCACAGAAAAGCACATGAACAATCAAAATATAAAAATAGAATTAAAAATAAAAGCAAATAAAAATACATTTTACATGTGGCTTTGTTTTTTGTAAAATCATCTTTGCTAAAAGCATAACAAAGAATAGAGCCTAATGAGTTGCATATGTTATCACTTGACTTGATCTTTTCAGTTGCAGATTCAATTCTGTTCCTTTGCTTTTTCATGGATGCCTTTTATGGAGTACACTATAATAGTTTCTTCTTTTTGTTCTGTGTTTTTTCCAAGTCCTGGGGTTTGAACTCTGAATCTTGCACATGCTATGCAAGTGCTGCATCACTGGGCTGCACTCCCAGTCTCTGTACACTTTTTAAGACAGATTCTCACTAAATTACACAGCCTGCCTCTGACCTTGAACTTGTGATCCTCCTGCCTCAGTCTCTTGAGTCACTGGCATTGCTGGTATGTGCCATGGTACCTGGTTCTTTTGAAATGTTTTATTGAACTTACTGTATTAGTTTTCTATGGATATCATAAAGTGATAGAAATGTACTTGTTCTTAGTTCTGGTGGTGAGAAATCTACCTCACGGTATTAACAGGCTTAACTCTTTCTGGAAACTTACAGAGAAATTGCTCCATGCTTCTTTCCTAGCTTTTGATGGTCACTAGCACTTCTTGGTGCTGCTACTTGGCTTGTGGATGCAATTCTGCCTCCATTGCCACATGGCCTTTTCCTTATTGTCTATTTGTCCAAATTCCTCTTTGTATCAAACCACCAGCCATTGGACTTAGGTAAACCTCAATCCAATATCTAATATAACCCATTTATGTTTGATTGCATCTACAAAGACCATATTTACAAATGTATTTATCCAGGTTCTCTAAAGAAACAGAAAAAGTAGATTGTGTGTATAGCTCTACAGCTGTACCATTGTGGTGTATGATCTCATCAGATCTCAGAAGCTAAGCAGGGTTGCACCTGGTTAATACTTGGATGGGAGAATGCTTGGGAAAACTGGATGTTGTAGGCTTGCTAAAAGGACATGGAAACCCACTCAAAAAACATTCTGTCATTGAAAACCCTATGAATAACAGAGTAACACTGATAACATTGTTGGGCATGGCATGATGTCAGGTACTGTTTCATCTATTGTACATAGAGTTGCTTTGTGTAGGTGCCGATTTGAAGACACCTAACAACAAGAAAAGTGTGTATTTGTATGTATGTGTGTGTCTGTCTGTTTATATATATACAATCATGTGTTAGTGAAGGAGAAATTTTCTAAGAAATGTATTAGATAGTTTTGTTGATCTTAGAGTGTAATTACACAAATTAAGAGGGCTATGATGTCATTAGGCAACATAATCTTATGGGACCCTTGCTGTATGTTGGTGTGGAATGTCATTTAATGCATCACTGTCCATATATATGTATGTATGTATGTGTATGTTGTATATGTATACATGCATCCATATATACATGTATAAATACACCTTTTTTGCAGTACTGAGAAGTAAAACCCAGTGCTTTGCACAAACTAGACAAATGCTGTACCAGGATGTTGCACCCCAGCCCCTTTTTATGTAATTATCATGTTTTATATTGTGACAGAATCTCACTAAGGTACATAGGCTGCCTCTGGCCTCAAACTCCCAGTTCTCCTGCTTCAGGCAACCAAGGCACTGGGGTTACAGGTGTACTATATCTATCTATCTATCTATCTATCTATCTATCTATCTATCTATCTATCATCTATCTATCTATCATCTATCTATCTATCTATCTATCTATCTATCTATCTATCTATCTATCTTTCTACCTACCTATCTATTTCTCTATCTATCATCTATTTATCTATCTTTTTATCGAGAGAAATATTGATTTTAAAGAATTGGTCCATACAGATGTGGAGGCTAAGTCCAAAATCTGCAGGGTGGGCTGACATGTTGAAGACAGAGGGAAGAGCTGGTGCTACAGTTCAACTCCAAGGCCAACTGTTGGTAAAATCCCCTCCTATGTGGGGAGATCAGTCTTTCATTCTATTTGATTCTCCAACTGGTTGGATGAAACCCACTTACATTAATGGAGGACAAACTATTTTACTCAAAATCCCCTCATATAAATGTTAATCTCATATAGAAACAGTCAACAAATGTTTGATCACATATCTTGGCAACATGGTTCTGCCAAGTTGACACACAAAATTAAACTGATCAAATAAAATCATTTCACAGGCACTGGGTCTGATGGCTTGATCATATCTTTTTGGGGGCCACAATTCAAACCACAACACTTATGTACATATTTGTGTAATTTCAGCGAGTTTTCTTTACTCTTCTATTGGTACAAAATGCTACCCCTTTAAAGTTGTATATGTTGTTGTAGTTAGGTGCTGTCGAGTCAGTGTCCAACTCATAGTGACCCTATGTACCACAGGTGAAACATTATTGTCAGTGCTTCTCTGCTATCCATAGGGTTTTCAACTGCTGATTTTTTTTTTTTTTTTTTTTTTTTTGGGTGAGGGCAGTGGGTTGCTGGTTCCTTCTCCCAAGTGTACAGCATCTGGTGTTCCCAGGCAGTCTTCCATTCAGGTCCAACCCTGCTTAGCTTCCAAGATCTGATAGGATGGGAGGCCACAGTGATATGGCAACAGGCATAAAGTTGGGTATACAGGGATAGGAATAAGTTATTTGTATCAGTCTTGGATTTACAAAATGCAAGAACATTAAATGTCCTCACTAGTTTAGTCTGACATGGAGTCAAGTGTTAGTTTAGTATGGGAAGAAAATTTACCTGCTTATGCTACACTTATCCTTATGGCCTTTTCTGGAGCTTATGTCAATTCAGTCATTTTTTCTATATTTATTTCCACTCATATTGCTTCTATTCAGACTCAGTTTTGTATTTAAAATCATTTGTTGACCAAACAAATGGTTATTTGTTTCTGGAGGAAAAGAAAAGAGATAAGGGATTTCATGGATCTTGTATTCTCCAGAGTCATATAGTAAACAGAAAATGAATACATTAATTATATAACTTCAGATAACAATAAAGAACCAATGAAAAATAGAAAGGAAGAGGTTAGCAGAGCATAAATTGAAGTGAGAATAGGGCTATCTTAGATCCTGATATTGGAGGAAGCTCTCTGAAATGGAAAGTGACATTTCAGTTGAAAAATCAATGACAAGACAATCCAACCATCTGCAAGTTTAAGGGCAGAGCATTCAGACAGGGGCCAATAGTTTTTAAAAAATTCAGCGTGGAATGAGCTTGGAGAGTTCATGGGACAGAGGTCTGATGTCTGGTGTGCAGTTTGGACACAGTGAGTGAAGGGATGAGAGGACCACAATGAAGTCAAATATGAAGACCCTTAGGATGGCAGAAAAAGTTTGAAGTTTCTTTTTGATATTATGTGGAATTTCATTGGAAAGTATAAAGCAAGGGGAGAAGCATCACTTAATTTACTAAAATATTACCCTATTGGTAGAGATAGGATTGAAGAGGTGATAATGTTTATGGACACATTTGTTCAAAGGTTTTTCATAAACTCAGGAATGTACTGAGGGTCTGCAATCAGGTAGTTGTAATAGAAGTCTTTGTTCATATTAAGGCTGTGCAAACTCAGAGGAAAGGACTTCTCACATCCAAGAAATTGAAAACAAGTCTCTTTTTTTCACAGTGGACTCTATACACTAATCACAGGTTGAATATAAATATTCTGTGGGCAACAGAGTATAAAAATACTTAATGTACATGATTATTTATATTTCAATGCATGACAATTAGAACTCAATGAATATTTAAGGTTATAGATTTGTTAAAAGTATACTTGGACCTATTTTTCTAGAAAGAAAAAGTAAACTTATAATAAAATGTGAAATTTATCCTAAAGGGCAGGATTAGACAGATGATTTTATTTTTCCAAGTATCAATTTGAACAAGAATTGTCCAATCCCAGATATAGCCCCAGTAGATTGGGTACAAACTGCTTGAAAGGTAAATGTGTTAATTAGTTTAGAAAATTTTGACCTTTACAACTGTCCTTTCTGCTGCTGTGTTTTGTTTCATATTTTCCTCTGACAGGAACTGACAGAATTATGAGTTTCTGAGTAGAATATAAAATTAGATGCAGGACATTTTTAATGAATTTTTTTGGATAGACAAATGCCCTTCCTCCCCAAATCCTAGGAAAAAGGATGTTTCCATGAGTGCAGTGGAAGCATTTATGGTGATGAAGTGTTGTAGAGATTATTAACTTGTGTAGATTTAGTTTACCAGTAAACAGAGACCATTAAGAAAGATTGTTTCCTCATTGATGTAATAGGATTAATAAACCATCTAAGCCAAAATCATGATTACAGGACATTAAAAACTTATTTCTCTTCCAAATTATCCCTGCTTCATAACAAGTTACTCTTAAACCTAGTAGCTTAAAACAACATTTTTGTTATGCTCACAGATCCAATCGCAAAGAATTTGAACAGGATATAATAGGAAATTTTAGTCTTTGCTCCACAATGTTGGGGCTTGGGAGACTCAAAGTCTGAGAATGAATCTATGACCAAGGTTGGAATCATCCAAAGATTTATTCAGTCACATGTCTGGCACCTGGGCTGGGATGGGCTGACTGGAAGTCTAGCAGTACTGGCTAGAGAGTGTTCCCTTTCCCTATGACTTGGATCCCTCATAACCTGGTGTTTTTGAATCACATAACTTTCATACTGTGCGAAAACTGATATAAGCCACCCTTGGAAGTCACACAGCATCACTTCTACCCAACTCCGTCAAGGCAATACAAGCCTTTCTACATGTGATGGGAAAGAAATTAGGCACTAATGCTTGATAGGGGAATTATAATGTTGTATTGAATAAGGGCATGTGGGAAAGGAGATAATATTATTATCTGAGTAAAATGCCTATTTTACTTAGAGTACTTAGCATAGTGTCTAGCATGTGCTATTCTTGTTAGGTACTGTCAAGTCAATGTCTGACTCCTAGCGACCCTACGTACAACAGGTGAAACAATAGTGTTAGTGCTTCTCTGCTATTCATAGGGTTTTCAATGGCTCATTGTTTTTTGCGGGGAGCTGGTTGCCGGGTCATTCTCCCAAGCCTATAGCACCTGGGGTCCCCAGGTGGTCTCCCATCCAAGTACTAACCAGGCCTGAACCTGCTTAGCTTCTGAGATCTGCAGGATTGGACGCCACAGTGGTACGACTGCATGTAAGAAGTATTTAATCATGTTCCCTGTTGTTAAGATTAACACGATGCTAGTTACAACAGAGATACTTTCACATTCATTTTTATTGCAATACTATTCATAATAGCCAAGTTATATAATCAGACTAAGTGCTCATCAACAGAGGAATGGATAAAGAAAATGTGTTTATTGTGTGAACAGCTTTCCCTGGGGACGCATAAAGGAGACTTCCATTCACTCCAGATGCAGAGAAGACACAGACAGACCAGGGAAAGGGTACATCAATTTAAACATTACAACAATTACTTTATTGAGATTACATACAGGGTATGGGAAACTCACAGATACCTGCACCTTTGGGAAGAATCCCTGCAGAGAAGTCCCACAGAGGATTTCCACATAGAGAATTACCTCACAGCAGCCCCACCCAAGCCAATGGTTTCCCTGCTACATAGTGGTTGAAGGCATCTTGGGGGAGGGGTGTTATGAGGGCCTCATGACTCCCCTCAATGAGGAATGCTAATAGGCCCCATGTCATGATGGTGTCCTCACATGATTTCCCCCTCTCCCCAAGGGAAGCCAGTGGCTCCCATCTGAGGGACTTGGGAGGGTCTTGCCACCTTCTACCATCATAAGCCCAACTGTTATTGACATGGTTGATTTCACTGCCATGACAGTGGGTCAATGTTGGGGCTCAGCTCTGGCCCAGCATTGGGATCTGGTCTCAACACTAGGTGAATCCCAGGACTCTCGGGGCTAAAGTGAGAACTTGTTGATGGCACCAAGAAAGACCTTGGGAGCCTTCTTGTTGTAAAAGAAATGAGGTTTTATTAAATTGCTCCTGAAAATGGGGGCAGGAACAAGGCTGGAGATGTCATGGACGTCTATGGTCTGTACTCACCTAGCCTCTCGCAGTTCGCCTTCTCTATCCTCTTCCTCCCTAGATGTGTGTTTGGAATTGGAGAGTACTTCATGTCTTGATGGACACCTTGGGCTCTTCGGGGCTGCTGGGCTTGACATGGGATTTTGATAGAAGGTCTAGTTGGTTGGGTCCAGAGTAGGGAGCAATGGTCTAAGTTGACGGGTCAGGGTGACAGGTGGAGTACATGGGGTGAAGACAAAAGTAATGCTGGGGGTGGTTAATGTCCTGTTCAAATACCTTCTGGAATGGGGGTGGCAAAGGAGTAACCAATCAGGGCAGGGATTGTGTCTGGGACACTGTCATGCAAATGGGGGCTTGAGATTTTGCAATTTTGATAGGAAGGTAGGGAGCCAGCCAGGCCAATGAAGAATGTTCCCTTATTTACCAGCCAGGTGGCCCTGGGTAACCAATCAGATTGAAGGAGGCCACCCCAGAGCTGGGCTGTATGGGGGCCATCTTGGGCTACTCAATGGGAGGGGTAGGAGTGAAGGACCCAGATATGGGGAAAAGGTTACCCATTGCTGTCTTGGCCTATAGGGTTTAATGAGGGAAAAGGACCAGGATGTGGGCTAAAGGCCACCAGCCCTGGAGGACAGCAGTCAGCCCCCCAAGAGGGCTAGATGGACCTTTTTCTTGATGATGCTCTCTTTTACCTCCTGAGGCTCTTATTCCCTGGAGGATAGATATTAGCCCTCCAGGGAGATTGGGTGGGCCTCTGCCTTGGGGGCATATTCTAGGGTTCCCCTACATCTTCTTTTACAGGTCAAGATCTCATAGAGGTCAGGACAGCTGTTTGTTTTAAGACAATGATATTCAAATCCATATGCACAATGGAGTACTACTCAGCCATTAAGAAAATGAAATTATGTCATTTTCAGGAAAATGGATGTATATGGTGATCATCATGTTTAGAGAAATAATCCAGGCTAAAATTGAGTAATACCACATTTTCTCTAATATGTGGAACCTAGATTAGAAAATAACATTTGAAAGCAGAGAGGTATATTTTGGAAGAACAAGGGGACCATTGGGAAGTGAAAGGGGAGATAATAGAAGGTAATAGGAGAGTGGAGAGTGAATACAATCAAAGTACATGATATACATGCATGAGAATGTCGTGAAATCCATTATTTTGTAGAATGAATATATATTAATAAAAATGTTTTAAAAATAAAAAAAGATAATGCTAGTTACTAAAAAGACTACAGTCCTACTTGAGCTTTTAAATGGACATTCTGTACATTGTTATGTTGTTGTTAGGTGCTGTCAAGTTGGGTCTGACTCATAGCCAACATTATAGGGTTTTCAATGGCTGATTGTTTTGGGAGTGAGTTGCCAGGTCCTTCTGAAGATTTTGTGGTGTTGAAGATCAAACCCAGGGCTTCATAGAGCATAGAGAACCACTCTACCTACTGAGCTAAACTCCAGCCCTATAAATTGTTATAAGATTCCCAAGCAAAAGAAAAAAACTCTCAGATTCTAAAGATAACTCCACATCATAGACTTATCTTTTCAATTAGAAAAAATGCTGAATTTATTGCAGTATAATAATTAGCCTTCATATTAATTAAATAGAATTTTCTGTATATTCTACATTTTTAAAAGAAATATTTCTTTTCTAATAGTTTTAATGATCCATAGACATCACAATTTTTAGAGTAACTTCACTCTTTGACCAGGTAAGTTTCAAAAGTAATATGTAAAATGCTTGTAAACACTGAAAATCTTTTCATGGTCAATTTCACTACATTTTATGAACATAATACGTAAATGAAAGAAGCTTAAATTAATACATCAGTCATTAATTCTGTTAGTGGTTAGTGAGGTCACTAAAAATAAAAAGGCAAAAACAATAAAATTATATATTAAATATAAAAATACTTGAAAAATGGATTAATGATTTGAATTTATATTCCTAGGTGACATAAATATTATTTATTACAATATAATTTGTATAAAATATTAAATATTGTAAACAAATGAGCTAACTTTCCACTTTTTAAGTGTAGATTGACTTTGGAAAACAATTTAGCAATGTTTTTTTAAGTTGAAAATATACATATCTCATGCCCTGCAAATCCTGCTTCAAAATAATATCTTCAGTATTTCTTTTCAAAGAAGACATGTTTAAGAATGCTTACAGTATCATTGCTTGTAATAGAGAAAAATTGTTCAATGTCTCTCATAATGTGGATTAAACAATTGTATATTAATTTCACCCTCCCACAGGTGTCAGTTTGTTGTACTGTGGGGGCTTGAGTATTGCTATGAGCCTGAAAACTATGCCACTGGTCTCTCAGATAACATCAGGGTCACCCATGGTGGACAGGTTTCAGCTGAGCTTCCCGGATAAGATAGACAAGGGTGTAGGACCTAGTGAACCACTCCTGAAACAACTAGCCATTGAAAACCCTATGAATAGTAAAGAAACACTGTCAGATATAGTGCCAGAAAATGAGCCCACCAGGTTGGGAGGGACTCAAAAATCTATGGAAGCCTACATGGGACATGCATACTCAAAGTCTATAATACACACGCATCTAAATCTTGCCAGTTGTCACTATGGGGGGAATAGATTGTAAAAGAAATTTTGGGGTTACAGTTGTGTCTATAGTTTTTAAATATTTTGTTTAAAGCATGAAAAAGAAGTGGGCTTTGCTAAGTGTATCACAACTTGTTATATTGTTTATTTTAATTGTCTGTATTAAAGGTTAAAACAAAATGGTATAATGAAATGGTAATTTTTCAGAAGAAAAATTATGTATCAGTCTTTGATCATATCTTAAAAATCTGGCACCACTGGGATTATAATCACACTTAGAAGAAACTTCAATTGGTACATACTCAATTTCATTCCTGTGGTTTAGTAAGGATATTGATTATTTTATATGAGTATTTTATAACAACTTTTATGGGAAGTTGGAAAGGGATAAATTAGTTCTGCTTTGCTTTCTTAATTTTCTATCTAAGGAAGAATTTCTATGAATGTAATAGCACTATACATCACATTTCTAAGAGCCATAGGATACATTCCTACAATAAATTTATCTCTGGATAAATTATCTCTGGATAAATTGTGGTAAACACAGCTAGAAATCCACCAGAAATCTTTTAAAAGATTATGGAAAATACTAAGAAGTAGATACTGAGTGGTACATTACTATTCCTTACTTATTCAAAGAATGAAGGATTATTCAACTTCTGTGAACTCTGTATGAAAGATATACAAATGCAGACATTCTCTGATGAAGCTACATCTACTTTGTTATTTGATAGGCAGCATATGACACATTCAGAGTCATGTCATCATACTATGTGTTTTCTCTGAAACAGAGTTTTGCTATGTGTATCCCACAGACTATTCGGTGTTTAATACAATAAGATAGGATGTATGTACCAGACTGTAAATCAACTGTGACACTGAGGATATTTATTTGAGCAGAGTTTTTGTAAAGTAAGAATTTCTCATTGAAGAAAGGAGTACTTTCCATGTTGATACTGATTTTGCAAAAAAACTTGAAATAGCTGAAGAAGAAAGCAGAACTTGAGGTAAGTATAAAAGTATACTTTATTTGGAAGAACACAACCAAAGCAGTAAGGAAAAGGATAGAAAGGAAGTAAGACAAGAAACATGAGAAATAGTATAACATGATACATTGCTACATATTGTACTGTTTCACAAAGAGCTCCAGAGAGACCCAGAATGTCACTCAGAGGCATGCTCATGTGTTCCACAGAACTTCCCTAGGAGCACTAGAGGAGATATGGCCCTTTGGAATATCTCACTAGAGAGAGAATGGAAGAATTTATCTTCCCGAACTGTTCCCATGTTGCATGAAACAAAGTTTACCTCACAAGGAGCTAACTCCCTTTCCCTTCAATTTTATTTCATCTACTCTCTTGATAGCCATACAGGAAGCTCCAAAAGGTTTGTGTCTAAACCAGATTATATATATGTGTCCTTGATTAAATGTGTGTATAGGTGTGCATATACTTACATTTGAAAACACATGTATAACTTTTATATGCTGAAAATAGGAAGTCAGATCATAATTTTCCCTATATTATAACACCTAAAGTTTCATTTGGGGCTGGGATTTAGTTTACTTGGTAGAGCGCTGCACTGCAGTCTCTGAGGTCCCAAGTTCAATTCCTAGCACCGCAAAAATGGGAGAAAGGCCTGGCAATCCACTCCCAAGGCAATCCCGAAAGAGTCAGCCATTGAAAAACCCTATGAGGGTCGCTATGAGTCAGATACTGACTCGACGGCACCTAACAACAACAACAACAAAGTTTCATTATAAGGGCATTTGTGGTATTCATTGACATTTCTATACAGGCTATATATAGTATGGTGAAATAGACTTCATAATTTTTTTTTTTTTTGATACTGGGGGTTGAACCCAGCGCCTTGCTCTTGCAAGCTTTGCAAGTGCTGAACAACTGAGCTACACACTCAACCCACTTTTTTTTTTTTTTTTTTTGAGACAGGGTCTCGCTAAATTAGGCACATTGCCTCTGGTCCCAAACTTGCAAACCTCCTGCCTGCCTCCTGAGTCACTGGGATAATAGGTGTGTGCCATTGTGCCCAGCTAACTTTATAAATATTTTTTGAAATGAAATTTGTGAATGTACCATGGAAGAATATTCTTAAAAATAAGGCCATTCTTAATCTTAGAATTTCTTCAATACCTAAAAATGGTAAAGTTTTGACTGAAATATATTATGATATAACCACCAACTTTGAGTATGGTGCTGGACACTTTTGCTCTCCCTCCAGATCCACCTTGGAAGACTGGAACCTCCGTTCCTTAGCTCTTGTAAGTGTTGGTTGCTATATTAGATTTTTTGTCAAAGTAATTTTAGGTATTTTTGGAATTTGGATTCTGATCTCCCAGTGTTAAATCCTTGCCTTTTGTGTGTGTGTGTGTGTGTGTGGTACTGGGGGTTGAACCCAAGGCCACATGTCTGCATGTTTTGCAAGTGCTGTACCATTGAGCTGCACCCCCAGTCCATTTTTTACTTTTTGAAACAAGGTCTTGCTAACTTACACAGACTGCCTCTGGTCTCCAACTTGTGATCCTCTTGCCTCTGCCTCCTGAGTGACTGGGATTACAGGCATGTGCCACCCCGCCAGGCTATACTGGTTATTTTTATCATTGCTAAAAAAAAAAAAAAAAAAAAAAAACCTGACAAACAATTTGAAGAAGGAAGGGTTTATTTTTGCTCACTGTTTCGGATGTTTTAGCTCATGACAGGGAAGGCCTGGCAGAGCACAGCACCTCACATCATGGTGGACAGGAAGTGGAGAATAGGGGATATATAGGAAGAGGCCACAACAAGATCAGTCCCCAAGACTCATCTTCAGTGACCTATATTCTCCTACTAGACTCCACCACTTACCTTTCACCACCTCCCTCCTTTCACCACCTCCCAATAATGCCATCATATTATGAATCCATCCAGACCTTAATTTGTTGTCCAGGTCAGAACGCTCATGCATTAATTTTCTGTGGAATGCCATCACTTGCATGAGGTGTGCTTTACTAGTTTCCCAGTGTATCATGATTCAGTCAAACTGATGATCAAAATTAAGCATCACAGCTGCTGCCATCTTCAGGAGATTGCTCTTGGTCAAATGGGAGCTTCCTTGTTCAGGAGGCTATGTTACCTTCTGAAGAATCAATGGCTGATATGGAGATATAGAAGGCAGACTTCCTGCTTTAAAGTGGGGTCAATTCTGTCATGGCACAGAGGTTCCCATGGGATAAAGCTGAAACTAGACTCCACATGAAAACTTGCCCTTACTTAGATTCTTTTCCTTCGTTATCTGCTTCCTTTGGTATCTTTCTCCTGAAAACCTAAATCATATGTACCCAAATTCTTGTCTTATATTATGGTTCTAGGAAAACCAGTCTAAGAGAGGTACTTGGAAATACTGTTTGATAGACCTTTTTGCTAGACAGGCTATCAGAGAGGAAAAGTGGATTAAAAGTGGTTTTCCCTTCCATCTGTGATGTGTGAGATGGAGCTACTAGAACATTGAGAGGGGCATTATTCTAATGGGCCCCACATCTTAATCGAGGTCAGTGTCTCCCAGATCTTCAGGTTTTGAACAAAAGCAGAGCATTCCAAGACATCTGTATATGGGTCTATTCTTTTAAAAATACTAGGCAAGTCCATATGGGCTAAAGTTTAGCTCAGTTGGTAGAGTGCTTGCTCTGTGCACTCAGAGACCCTGGAATTGATCCCCAGCACCACAAAAATGGGAGAAGGACCTGGCAGTCCACTTCTGAAACAATCCTGAAATAATGTGCCATTGAAAACCCTATGAATAGCAGCACTGATAATGCCAAACATGGCACAGTGTCAGGGAGTGTTTAGTTCTGTTGTTCATAGGGTCACTATGTGTCAGACCCTAAATGATGGCACCTAATAACAACAACAACAAGGCAAACCTATCAATCCATTTTTCTAAACAAATACCCCAGGCACAAGGCATTTCTCCCTCCCCCTGAAGATCTAAATTCCACTATAAGAATCCCATTAGACATTTGTTCTTGGCTCTTAACTATTGACATTTCTCACTTCTTGCAGGCAAACTATCTCTGACCATAAACCTTGATTATATTCTGTTCTACATATTCTGTGTGTTGGCTGAATTCTTTCAAATGGTGAACACAAGGACAGAAGTATTGCTGCAGCTCTCTAGTAAAATTGGTAACACCTGTACCCGTCCCCTGGCAAAATATTGAAAGAGAAATCACCAGAAAGTGTTTATTTACTAGATACTGAGAAATAGGTTGAGTTATAGATCACCATAAAGTTTAAAATTTTGGCTTCAGGAAGGTGTTTATGACTTCTACGGATAGACACATTAGAAAAGGAAAGAGATGACAACTTTAGTTACTCTGCATTGGGATTTCTAGGACTGTAGTTTGGAAAGAATTGAGAGCCAATGGTCAGGAAGTGACTATTAAATACATATGAATGTACAAAATTCTGAGAAGGAAATTCCTAAAGAAGAACACAGGACAAATGAATGTTACATGATAGATCACTATAGAAAAAAGTTTGGACTTAAATCAAAATCAGGATGCACGTATACAGATAAACATTCCCACAAAAAGACATAAAACTAGAAAGGAGGTCATTGGTGGGGGTGTGAGGAGAGGGGAGGAGGGTCATGAGAGGGTAAGGGGGAAGTTATGTGAGCAATGTACAATGAAATGCATATATGGAAATGTCACAATGAAATACATGTCAGAATGAAACACATTAAGTTGTACATTAAAAATTTCCAATAAAAATAGAAAGAAACTAAATGCTTTTATTGAAGGGTTTCTTGTGAAATCCATAACTGTGCTTCAGATTTTAAACCTTATTTGAACCTATGAGTTGAAAGTCTATGTATTACATAAAATTTATATTCCATTTGTCAAATAAATTTGAATTTCAGCTTTTAAATCCATGTAACACCCTGGAGCTCTACCTTGTATTTTTCATAGAGGCTTGACAACATCCGAAATATAAGTTTCAAATTTTAAAACCTTTATGATAAATTGTTCAATTTCAGTTTTGGTTTCTCAAATATAATATTACTGCTTTTGAGGTTTAGCTAAAATTGGATGTAAGACGGAGTAGATAAGAGCTAAGTCTCCAGGCCTCATCCACCTGTTCAATAGTACTTGCAGTATATTCCTCTGCTGCCACCCCCAGCACCCCAAACATAAGAAATTTACCTCAATATGTCTACCCTGCACAAAATGTTCAGATGTTTTCTCAAAGTCTGAGCCAATTTTATTAAGCAAATCTATTTTATTTTCTTCTAAAATAAAATCTGAGTACTGTCTTTTATATCCCATCTAGTTGAAAAACTTGCTCCTATTTATGTCATTTCTTTAACTTTAAGAAGTTAAAAAGATCTTAAGAGATATTTTAGTCATATTTCACATTTCTACATTTCAGAGAGAGGTTAAAATGCTTTTTAAATATAACATGAAAGAATGGGCAAGAATAGCTCACTAATAATAAAGTATGAAATTATGATATAATAATATTCCTCTGAAGAAACATCTGTTGGATCTCATAAATTATTGAATTCAACAAATAATTTAAAAAATTGCTGGGCACTGTGCTGTTAAGTGGCATATTGTGGTGACTAACACTAGTTACTACTTTGTTGTTACAGACATGTCTTTACATGTATTTCTTATTGAATTTTACAATAAATAAGTGAGAACCAATGAGTAATTACCTATTATAATTAAGAGTCAAGAAAAAAGTCTGAGTTAGGGAAAATTCAAATATAAAATATTTATGTTTTTATT
>VMDO01030799.1:0-20861 GCA_007922755.1 Pedetes capensis
AGCTCCAGTGGTCCTCCAAGTCTTTGCTCTTAGTGGAGCCTGTCCTGAGTAACTGCCCCCATATTTAGAATTGCACCCCCTGACACCCCACTTTCTCAGCATGCTACATTTCTCCTTTTAACAAAATAGGTCATTTACTGATTTCTTATCCCCCTAGTTAGAATGTGAACTTCAGGAGCGCAAGTGCCTCTTATTTTCTTCTCAGCTCACAGCAAGTTCTCAATAAATATTTGACAAGTTAATAAATCTGTGACCACAGACAAATGATTTTGCACGGAGCCTGCTTTGTGGCCTGTGAAATGATGATGCAGCTTGCCTGGCTCACTGAAGGGCTGGTGCTGGGTCCTCTTCTGCCCTCCACCCACCAGCCAGGCTGGGAGACTCAGGGGAGACCTTACTTGCAGTCCAAAGCACCCTAAGTCAGAACTGCCATGATCAGAAGCCGCGGGACCAGTCTGTCTCCTCTTTCTATCCACTTTTTTTTGTTGTTTTTTTCTGGCACCGGGGGGTTGAACCCAGGGCCTCGCATCTGCACGCTCTGCCAGTGCTGGACCACTGAGCTGCACCCCCAGCCCATTTTTTACTTTTTGAGACAGGGTCTTGCTAAGTTACACAGACTGCCTCTGGTCTCGAGCTTGCGATCCTCCTGCTCCTGCCTCCCGAGCCGCTGACATGACAGGTGTGCGTCACCGCGCCCAGCTTTCTATCCACTCTTGCCCCAAACTGGGATCCATCCCACGGTCCTACAGCTTGAGCAAACCCCTCTCTTCTCCAGAGTCCCCACACATCCTCAGCTGAAGATGACAGACCAGGGGCCCTCTATGCCCAGCTTACGAGCTCTGCCGTGGCCTCCCTATTTTTCCCGAGCACCCTCACTATCTCGGGTAGAGCTGGCTGTACCGTTCCAGCCTTTATTTACTCATTTATCACATATAAAATTTTGGCGGTGCTTGAGGGTTGAACCCCTGAGCCTTGCACATACTTTGCAAGTGCTCTGACACTGAGCCACACCTCCGATCCTTTTTTTTTTTTTTAATCTTGAGACAAGGTTTCCCTAAATAAGGCAGGCTGCATTACATCTGGAACTCGAGATCTTCCTGCCTCCACCTCCAGAGTCGCTGGGATGACCAGCGTGCGCCACCGCACCTGGCACCATTTCCACCTTCTACCTGCTACAGCCTGCAGCTGTAGCCCTGTGGCATCCGATCCTGTCAGATCTTGGAAGCTAAACAGGATTGGGCCTGGTTAGTATTTGGATGGGAGACCACCTGGGAACACCAGATACTGCAGGCTTGGGAGAAGGACCTGGCAACCCCCTCCCAATAATCAATTTGCCATTGAAAACCCTATGAACAGCAGAGAAGCACTGACAATAGTGTTTTGCCTGTTGTATGTAGGGTCTCTATGAGTCGGATACCTACTCGATGATACCTAACAACAACAACCCCTTGCTCCTATGGTCTGGCCGCTCCTCCCCAGTAGGCCCTGGGAGATACTCTCACCAGGGCCCAGGGCCTGTCTGGGGCTGCCGAGCCCAGAGCCCAGCTGCCCAGAGCCCAGCTCCCCAGACCCGTATTCGCCTCCTCCCAACTCCCAGGACTCCATCCCTTCCCACTCTCCCTCCTCCAGGCCTCTGGCATCCTCGCTGTGCCAACCCTTGGTCTATCTTCGCCAGATCCCCGCCCCCCCGGGCCCCTGTCCCCACCTTTCCAGCCCACAGCCAGCTTCCAGCTGCCATTCCAGAAAATGCCAGCCTTCCCCACCAGCTCCCCCGGCTTGGTGGACCTCCCCAACACCCCGGGCCTCACTCCAGCCTCGGGCTCCCTCCCCGGCTCAGGGCAGGGACCGCGATCAGGCGTTGGACGGACGGATCCCCGAGGCCCCCCACACAAGACACGTGGCACGCTTGCGAACAGAGGGGCTCCGCATCCTTTATCTCCCGCCGCAGGGTCAGCGGCCCTCCAGGGCGCGGTCCCTCGCGATGACGGCCTCCTCGAACTTGATCATGAGCGTGGTGCCCTTGTGCCAGTGCGCCGTGACCTTGGCGGGGAAGCCGCTGTGCGTGAGCACCGCCTCCACGATGCCCGCCGTGAAGCTGGCGCAGTTGAGCGTGCTGTTCTCCTTGGGCACCGAGATGTAGGTGTTGATGAGCGGCTCGCGCTCGATGATGTAGAAGGTGCGCGCGTCGTCGTTGGCCTGCTCCAGCTTGTCGGCCTCCTTGCCGAACAGCGCCTTCCACACGGCGCCCTTCACGAACAGCAGCGCGCCCAGCACCTTGGTCTCCCGCCGCGCGCCCTTCTCGCGCGCCACCAGCGCGTCCAGCACGCGCGCGCCCACCTGGCGGCCCAGCGCGGCCAGGCGCGCCTGCAGCTCGGCCACGGAGAACACGCGGCTCTGGCAGTGCTGCACCAGCTCCGAGAAGAGCAGCGCGAAGGCGCTCAGGCTCACCTCGGTGCGCGGCCGCGCCAGCGCGCGCTCCAGCAGCGCCGACTTGCCGCGCGTGAAGCGCGCCTCCATGCCGCCGCCGCCCTGCGGGGACACGGGGGATAGGGGGTCACGGCCATGGGGAGGAGCGGAGGGGCCCAGACGCGCTCACGCACACGGACCGCATCCGCACCCCATCAGCACCCGCGCTGGGCGCCCCGGCGTGACTCCCCACGCGGGGAAGAGAAACGCAGAGGAGGGAAAGGGGGCCCCCGCAGGCTGCAGGTGAAACGCGCCTCCACCATGCTTAGCCAGCAAAAGGCAGTAAGAGAGGGATGGGCTTACACCCCGGACGGCAGGCCGACCACGGTGGTGGCCCATCCCGTCAGATCTCTGGAGCTAAGCAGGGTTGGGCCTGGTTAGTACCTGGATGGGAGACCGCCTGGGAACACCTGGTGCTGTAGGCTTGGGAGAAGGACCTGGCAACCCACTCCCAAAAATCAATCTGCCACTGAAAACCCTAATGAACAGCAGAGAAGCACTGACAGTAGTGTTTCGCCTATTGTACATAGGGTCACTATGAGTCAGACACCGACTCCATGGCACCTAACAACAACAACAAACATATCCTGCAGCCGTACCACTGTGTTGTCTGATCCCACTAAATCTTGCAGGCTAAGCAGGGTAGGGCCTAGTTACTACTTGGATAGGAGACTGCCTGGTAACACCAGGTGCTGTAGGGTTGGGAGAAGTACCCAGCAGCCCACTCCTCCAAAATAATCAGCCATCAAAAACCCTATGAACAGCAGAGAAGCACTGACAATAGTGTTTCACCTATTGTACATAGGGTGGCTATGAGTTGGACACCAACTCGACAGCACCTAACAAGGAGCTTATACCCTTGGTGGGCAGAAGGATTCCTAGGAAAGGGATCAGGAGAGAGAAGAGGGAGACCAGAAGGAGCCACTCACTGAAAGTCACCCCAACCCTGGAGACCCAGGAGACGCCCGGTGTGAAAGGGGCCTAGATGGTACCTCTCCTACCTGTGACAGGAACTAGTAAACTATCACATGCAGTGCGGGTGAGGGGCTTAACACCTAGGGCAGAGAGGAAAAAGATAAGGGATGGAGAGGGGACACAGACAATACAGCCCTTTCCCCAGAGCCTGCAGCAGTAGCCCTGTGTAGTCTGATCCCATCAGATCTCAGAAGCTAAGCAGGGTCAGGCCTGGTTAGTACCTGGATGGGAGACCACTTGGGAACACCAGGTGCTGTAGGCTTGGGAGACGGACCGACAACCCACTCCCCAAACAATAATCAGCCATTGAAAACCCTATGAATAGCAGAGAAGCACTAACGATAGTGTTTGGCCTGTTGTGTGTAGGGTCGCTATGAATCGGACACCAATTTGACAGCACCTAACAACAATAATTTGGGAGAAGGACCTGGCAACCCACTCCCAAAAACCAATCTGCCATTGAAAACCCTAGGAATAGCAGAGAAGCACTGATAAAGTGTTTCGCCTGTTGTACACAGGGTCACTATGAGTCAGACACCAGTTTGACCACAGCTAACAACAATGAGATGCTGTGTGCTGGGAACTTTCCTGCCCGCCAGCCTGAGTAAAGCCAGAGTAAGTAGGGGAGAAGAGGACAGGGGTGTGTCAGGATCAGAGGGCTGGGGGCTTGGGGTACAGGCAAGATCCATGGGCCAAGCCAGGAGAAACAGGACCCCACACACACACCCCAACTTCGCCTCTTTGGGTAGCTCCAGTTTGTCACGTGGGAATCCCCTTTCCTGAGGTGCCTCAGATGGGCCTTGGTTCTGAAGACTGGAAAGAGGGGCCTAGGGAAGGTGCTGGGGGCCCCCACCCCCAAACTCTCTAAGAAGGTGGCTGGGTGGTGGGGAAATAGAAGGAGGGATGTGCTGTCAGACCTGGGGCTGGGGGGAGCCAGGAGGGGGAGCTGTGACCCTCCCCTAGGGGTACAGGGAACTGCAGCTGTCAATGGGGAAGGAAGGACAGGGCAGGAGGGAACCCCAAGGGGGCGCTGAGACCCTCGCCTAGGGGTGCAAGGAACCACAGCTGTGGGTGGGGAAGGACAGGGCAGGGAGGGAACCCCAAGGGGGCGCTGAGACCCTTGCCTAGGGGCGCAGGGAACCATAGCTGTCGGTGGGGAAGGAAGCACAGGGCGGGAGGGAACCCCAAGGGGGCACGGAGACCCCCGCCAGTCTAAGGCTGCAGCTGCAGCCCTGGGAGGCCTGAGGGGGTGCAGAGAGCCCTATCCCCACCATGCACGGACCTGGCCACAGGGTGGAGGGGTTGGGGTGCCGAGGGTCCCCCCCAGCTGGTGTGCAATGAGGGGAGGAGGGCCTGGGGTCCCAGCGGGTGCGGGAGGCCCCAGCTCCAGCGTGGCGCCGCCTATCCACTGAGCGGGGCGCCGGTGGCCAGACCCCCACACTGGGCGGCGATCGGGTGCCGAGCTGGGCTGCAGAGGCGCCGGCACCCCGAAACCCCTGTCCAGGCCTGGGGACCAACACTCCGGGCGAACCCCCAACACCACCCAACTGAGCCAAAGTGGGAGGACGGTGGGGAGACACAGATGCCCAGACCCCGGCTCCGGGGCGCACAGACCCGTGCGGGGGGGAACCGCAGAGGGGACGAGGAGGGAGCCGGCAGGAGCTCACCCGGAACTGCGGCGGTCCAGTCGGCAGAGCTGCCTTACGGCGCCGTAAAAGGCAGCTGCTTGCGCAGACGCACGGCAGGCCGGGAGAGTGGGCGGGGCCGGGTGCGCTGTGGTGATGCCCAGGAGTGGCCGCACGGGGGCGCGCGTGTCCCGGCTCCGGGGGAAGATCAATGACAGCAAACGTCTCTTTGTTTTTTTTTTTCTTTTTTTCTTTTTCTTTTCTTTTCTTCTCTTTTTCTTCCTTTTTTTTTTTTTTTTTTTTTTTTTTTTTTTTTTTTTTTTTTTTTTTTTTGCAGTACTGGGGGTTGAACCCAGGGCCTCGTACTTGCATGCTCTGCAAGTGCTGGACCACTGAGCTGCACCCCCAGCCCATTTTTTTTATTTTTTGGGACAGCGTCTCGCTAAATGACACAGACTGCTGTCTCTGGCCTCGAACTAGTGATCCTCCTGCCTTTTCCTCCCGAGTCGCTGGGATGACAGGAGTGCACCGCCGCGCCTGGCCCAGCACACGTCTCTTGTCTCAGGGGTATATGTGTGCCCTTACACACACGTTCTGTTGTCTGAGTACATTCGTCAGTGGTGGGCATTGCTGCATTTAGGGGCATGTGAACTCAGGGACTCCTACGCATCAGCTTGTGGTGCTGGGGACGCTTGGGTGTTGCTGTGATGCTGAAAGCTGTGCCACTGGCCTCTCAGATGCCAGCAGGGGCCATCCGTGGCGTACAGGTTTCAGCTGAGCTTCCAGACTAAGACAGACTGGGGAGAAGGACTCGGCAGCCCACTCCTGAAACAACTAGCTATTTAAAACCCTAAAAAGAGCAGAGAAGCAGTGTTAGAAAGAGTGCCAGAAAAGGAGCTGCCCACCAAGGTTAGAAGGCATTCAAAAGACAACTGGGGAAGACTTGCCCATTCAAAATAGAGTTGACCTTAGTGATGAGAATGGAGCCTTTTGCTGATGTGGCATGACTCAAAATGAGATGAAATACAGTGGTTGCAACATTAGGCTCAAATGTAAAAAGGTGGTGCACATGGCACAGTGCTGGGGAGTGTTTTGTTCTATTGTACATAGGGTCACTATGAGTCGGACTGGGCTCAACGGCACCTAACAACAAACTCATGGATGTGTGCCCAGTGGACATACTTTGTTGTTGTTAGGTGCCGGGGAGTTGGTGTCCGACTCATAGAGACCTTATCTACAACACACGAAACACTATTGTCAGTGCTTTTCTGCTATTCATAGGGCTTTTAATGGTGGATTGATTTTTGGGAGTGGGTTGCCGGGTCCTTCTCCCAAGCCTACAGCACCTGGTGTTCCCAGGCGGTCGCCCATCCAAGGACTAACTAGGCCCGACCCTGCCTAGCTTCCGAGATCTGACGGGATGGGATGCCACAGGGCTAAGGCTGCACTTACATGAGGGACTCTTTTTGGACAGCCAGATGGGTCTCCCCCGCGCCCTTCCCCATGCAGGGCCCGCAACCACTTGATCACCACCACCATCTTCATCACCATCATCGTCTATGGGTTTATTTCCAGCCCCCAAGTTTGGCTATGCCACCCCATCCCCCGTCCCCTCCACACTTCCTAAACCCCGCCAGCCCCTCGCGGGAGCTCAGACAGTCTCAGACGCCACCCGCGGGCGACAGCAGCGCGCTCCGGTCCAGTCCATGCCGGCGCACTGGCAGTGGCACATGGTCTCGGCGCGCACGTCCCAGGAGCCGCAGGCGGAGCCGCAGGTGCAGCCAGTGACCGCGAAGCCTGCGGGTGAGAGGGGAGGAGCTTGGGGCTGCAGCGGGAGTGGGTGGGAGGTGAGGGTTGAGGCGGCTGGAGGCCCTGACCAGGGACCCGGTGCAGGGTACAGGGAGGGTCTGGGGGCCTGGACGCCAGTGTCCTAAGGAGGCAGCCTGGGAAGAAGGCTGGGGTCCAAACCACAGCCCTGTTGTTGTTGTTGTTAGGTGCCGTCCAGTCGTGTCCGATCATAGCGATCCTCCTAGGGTTTTCAGTGGCTGTTGTGGGATTGCCTTGGGAGTGGATTGCCACGTCCTTCTCCCATTTTTGCAGTGCTGGGAATCGAACCCAGGACCTCAGAGCCTGCAGAGCAGCGCTCTACCAACTGAGCTAAATCCCAGCCTTACCAGAACCCTAAGGAAGTAGAAACTGAGGCTGTGAAGGACCTGGGAGGAGGAAGCCCAGGGGCTCAGCAGACATCTGCACTCACCTGCAGGGCAGGTGGCCAGGTCCCCCCTGGAGGTGACGCTCCTGCAGTCCAGGTCCATGGTTCTCAGGGCATCTAGCACTGCGGGAGAGGGGAGAGGGACCATGAGCCGGCTGTCCTTCCTCCACCCTCATGCTGGGAGATTCTGGGGGCCTCGAGGTAACCAGGGGCTCAGACCTCTCCCTGAGAGCCGGGCTCGGCAGCACCTGCCTATGATCTCAACATTCTGGGAGCTGATGCAGAGGGATTGAAAGTTCAAGGCCAGCCCAGGCCACCTAACTAGTTGGAACCTACCTAAGCTAAGTAGCATCCACTCTCAAAAAATAAAAATAATTTTTAAAAAGGTGGCTGGACACGGCGGTGCGCATCTGTAATTCCAGCAAGTCAGAAGGCAGAGGCAGGAGGATCACGAGTTCGAGGCCAGAGGCAGCCTGCATAACTTAACAAGACCCTGACTCAAAATAAAAAGTGAACAGGCTGGGGTGCAGCTCAGTGGTAGAGCACTTGCAAAGCATGTACCGAGTACCACCAAAACAAATAAATAAAAATAAATAAAAAGGTTCCCTGTGAAGGGGCTGGGGGTGGGCCTGAGTGGTGGGGCACCCTTTCCATCCCCAGCCCTGCCTTCACTTGGGTGTTTGGGAGTCGAGCCAGGTGACAGCTGGGGTGGAAGCTGAGGCTGAGTGTGGGCCTGTGGCTCAGCACAGGGCTGGAGGGGGTCGACCGCGCGGGTGGGGTGGATGCTGTGGCCATAGTGAAGTTGAGGCTGAGGTTTGCTCAGCACTGGGCGGGGTCTTGGCTCTGTGTCCGGGGCTGGAGAGGCCGCTGAGGCCCTCGACCAGGTTGGATGTGGGATCCTCACCCAGGGAGCTGACGGCCTCCGTGATCTTCTCCCCGATGGCCTCGTCCACGGGGCACAGCGACTTGCTGGACACCAGCAGGGCCAGGCCGGGGAGGAGGACTAGCGACAGAGCCTTCATCCTGTGGGTGCTGCGGGGGGAACTGAGCCGAGAGCCCCGCTGCTGGGCCAGCCCCGTTCCATGTCGGGGAGGGGCAGGTCCACACCGCCCGAACCCTGGGATCTGGAACCGGGGGCTCCATGGACGCAGGGAGCGCCATCCAGGTTTGCCTTGGGCTCCAGGCTGGGGCCACAGCAAGGACAGGGGCATCTGTCACTTACCCTCGGGATGGACTCTGTGGGACTGAGTCAAATCTGGGACACAAATTCCTGCCCCGCAGCTCTCTCGGAGGCCTGTGGTGTGGGGTTTCCTCTTTTGGTTGAGGCCCTTGGCCCCTGACCCTCCCTTCCCACATCCGGGACCAAGAGGCCTGGGGGGGGGGACGACTCTAGTCCCTCCTTCCACAGCCTCCCCTGGCAATACCCCCCCACAAATGGGGACGGCTCGAGGGATAGTGTGACCGCCCCCCTTTAGGTCCAAGGGGTAGGAAGACAAACAGGAGTTTGCATGCAGGGGCAGGAAATGCAAATGTGTCTAAAATGATGTCCCCTGGTAGCCGGGCACAGTGGTGCATACCTGTCATCCCAGCGGCTCGGGAGGCAGAGGCAGGAGGATCGTAAGTTTGAGACCAGAGGCAGTCTGCATAACTTAGCGAGACCCTGTCTCAAAAAAGTAAAAAAATGGGCTGAGGGTGCAGCTCAGTGGTCCGGCACTTGCAGAGCATGCAAGCGCAAGGCCCTGGTTTCAACCCCCAGTATGGAAAAAAATTAAAAAACAAATAAAAAATAATGTCCCCTGGTGAGCGTGTTTAGGCCCTGTGCCTATCAGCACTGTTGTTGTTGTTGTTGATGTTGTTAGCTGCCCTCAAGTCAGGTCTGACTCATAGCAACCCTCATAGGGTTTTCAATGGCTGATTGTTTTGGGATTGCTTCAGGAGTGGATTGCCACATCCTTCTCCCGTTTTCTCAGTGTTGGGGTTCAAACCCAGGTTCTCAGAGAGAACAGAATGAAACACTCCCCAACACTGTGCCATGCCCAGCACTATTGTCAGCTTCTCTGCTATTCACAGGGTTTTCAACGGCAGGTTGTTTCAGGAGTGGGTTGCCAGGTCCTTCTCCCAAACCTACAGCACCTGGTGTTCCCAGGCGGTCTCCTATCCAAGCACTAACCAGACGGACCCTGCTCAGCTCCTAAGATCAGGCGGGATCAGATGTCAGGGTGCTGGAATGGATAAATACAATCAGTTGCGATTGGTTTTCAGCAGGATTTATCAACGTGAGAAGTTGGCCAGCTCGCATCCATACATCCTGCTGTGCAGTCCAGGTGGCCTCAAGCTTGTGATCCTCCTGCCTCAGCCTCCTGAGTGCTTTACGATTACATGCTACCTAAGAGCAGTTGTTATATTTTTGTTTGTTTGGTTGGTTGGTTTCCAATACAATGTATTTTTGTTGTGATATAATATTGGCATGGTGTAGGGGAGGTTTGTTCTGTTGTAGAGTTGCTGTAAATCGGACCCGACCCCATGGAACCTAACAATAACAATGACATCTGAAGTATTACAGTTGATACATTTTCACAAGAGTATACACCTGCATATGGGCTGGGGGTTGGCTCAGTTGGTAGAGTGCTTCTCTGCACTCTCTGAGGCCCTGGATTTGATCTCCCGCACTGCAAAAATGGGAAAAGGACCTGGCAGCCCACTCCTGAAACAATCAGCCATTGAAAACCCTATGAATAGCAAAGAAGCACTGACATTAGTGCCAGGCATGGCTCAGTGTGGGAGAGTGTTTCACTCTGTTGTACATCTGGTCTCTATAAGTTGGAACTGACTTGACAGCACCTAACAACAAACACATATACCTGCATGCTGCATAAATGCTTTGCATTTTCCTAAGTAGACTTTATTTAAATCCAGTTTTATTGGGTCATGTTACATGCAGTAAAATTCTGCACGTAGCCACCACAAGCCTTATCACCATGCTTATAATTGAAATTACAATTGGGAAAAAGGAGTTTCTAAAAGGCCCAAAGGAAATGGCCTTTCTGTCTGTTGCAGGCAGACAGGGAATTTTTCCGCCCTAAAAGACTGCTTTCCTTTGTGAATAATCATCCCTGTAACCAGCTTGTTTCTCTCATTGTTAATAGGTGTCTGTCCTTGAAGCTTTATCCGAACAAAGGGGACGGGTATCACTGGGAAGCCTGGAAACTGTTGTCATCTTCTTGAGGAAACCCAGGCTCCGGATTGGCTGCCTTCCTACGTGATAACTTGTTGCCCTGGTGACAAGGTGGTGAGGGCAGGTGGCTCCATCAAATCAGAAAAGAGTCCTTGACGCTTGCTTCCTCTCCAACGTGAATGGTGGGAAATGAAAATAAAAGCCTGGGGTGCTGCCCAATTTCTTTAGCAAAGAGCTGGGGAGCCTCCTCCACCCTCACGGGCAAAGGCTTCTGACCTGCCAAGAATCCAGCTTGCGGGGTGAGACAGCCTGAGGGTGGTGTGAGCTGGGCGGGGATGAGGGGAGGCCCTCAGGGGCCAGGTAGTGCCTTGTGGCAAGAGACAGAACCTTGAGGGTGGCTGAATAACATCCTAGGAGCTTTCCAGCGCTAAGGTCGCTGGCTTTTCCACTTCCTGCCTGTCCTTCCTGCCAGGGGAATGGAGGGTCCAATAGAATCTACCGAATCTTTAAGCTCAGGGTTCCTGGTGAGTTCTAAGGGAACCCTATCTGCTCTTTCTGGAATGCTCCCTCCTGTGTTGAACAATTTACCCACATGCAACCACCCAGTTAGGTAGGTGTGATTATTATTTCCAAAAAGGACAGCTGGAGGCCCAGAGAGGCTAAGTAACTTGTCCTAGGTCACACAGCCAGTGCCTGGAGGAGTCAGGATTTGAACCAAATCCAAACCTGGCACCGAGAATGTCACACTGGAGTCACAATAGGGGTGGTGGGGAGACACTGCTTGGATGGCCAGAGTGGCTGTGACAGCTTTTCTTTAGGGAAAAAAATAAAAAATAAATAAATTGCCAGGTATAGTGGTGCAGGCCTGTAAATCCCAGCACCTGGGAGGCTCAGGCAGGAAGATCTCAAGTTCCGGGTCATCATGGGCTACAGTGAGACCCAGTCTCATAAAACCATAAATTAATCGATTTTTAAAGATTTGGGGTATGTCTCAGTGGTAGAGTGCTTACCTCACATGGGCAAGGCCCTGGATTGTGAGTTCAAGGTCAAGAGGCAGCCTGCGCAATTTAGGGTGAAGTAGTTTGAGAAAAAGGAAGGGGGGCTGAGGGTGTGGCTCAGTGATGAAGTGCTTGCCTAACATGCCCAAGTTCCTGGCTTCAACCCCACAGTACTGAAGGGAAAATAAGGGGTTCAAAAACATTGACCAACACTGAAAAAATAATACGATCTTTTGAGAATATTTTTTGGCAGTAATGGAGGGTTGAATCCACTGCTTCAAACACACTAGGCAAATGCTCTACCACTGAGCTGAACCCTCCCAGCACCCTTTTTATTTTATTTTGAGACAGGGTCTCACTTAAGTTGCATCTGGCCTCCAATTCACAATCTTCCAGCCTCCACCTCGCTGGGATTCCAGGCTTCTGTCACACACAGCACCTGGCTCTGTTATAAACTTCAGGGAAAGTATGTAAGGTATATATCCTGATGTTTCAAAATACAGATAGATGGGGAAATTGTTACAAGAGTCAAACATTGCCCAGCTCCGTGGTGCATGCCTGTAATCCCAGCGGCTCAGGAGGCGGAGGCAGGAGGATCACAAGTTCGAGACCAGAGGCAGTCTGCGTAATTTAGCAAAACCCTGTCTCAAAAAGTACCAAAAAAAAAAAAAAAAAGGGCTGGGGGTGCAGCTTGGTGGTCCAGCACTTGCAAAGCATGCAAGCGTGAGGCTCTGGGTTCAACCCCCAGTACTGCAAAAATAAATAAATAAATAAATACATACATACATACATACATACAAACAAACTCAAACAGATTAACATATCTGTCATTCTCACAGTTACTCGTTTTGTGTATGTGTATACAGCAGGAGCACTTAAAATCTCTCCTAGCAAAAATCCTGTTTACAGTCCCGTATTATTACCCACCACCATCCTCCCATGAAGTGTTAGATCTCTAGACCTGGTCTGCCTATGTATCTGCTACTTTGTGTCCTTTGACCCATATCTCCCCTTTGGAGAAAGGACAGAAACAAAGTATCTTGATTTGAAAAAGAACCAAAGAATGCTTGGTTACAAAAAATAAAAGTTTCTAAGCATTTCTACTCCCTTGGAGTAATCCAGCAATGGGAGGGGAGGTTTAGGGAGCAACTCATGACCCCCTCCCCAAATGAGGAAGTGGGGGGGAAGCGAAGGAGGAGGGGACGAGGGGCCATCCAGCCACAGCTTCCTAAAAGGAAGTTGAGCCACCTCTCTGCCCACTCCTCAGCCCTCACCACAAGATCCAGGACTACACAGGTACCCCCACGCCCAGGTCCTCACGACCACCATGGGTAATTTTTTAGAGATGGAACTGTTTCTGTGGGGTGAGCTGAAGCCACATTCAAAAGTCACCAGGCCAGCTGGATTTCACACGAGGCCAGCTAGAGTTCCGATTTATCTGATGCCACGCTTTGTCCCAACACACCATGGTGGGGAGCCCCACTCCAGCCACCCAGGATGAGCCGTCTCCTTCCAGCTCTTCCTGATCCTGCCCAGGACATCCAAGCAACCGATGCAAGGTCTTCAAGAGGTTCAGGGTGGCTGGGTGGTTATGAAGAATGAACACAGTAGCTTCCTTCCCTGGATCAAGTCCCAGCTCCTAGTGCCCTAGAGCAGGCACCTAAGTACCCTCACCCTCAGTGTTCCCGTCTGTAACGTGCAAGCATTATTAGTGATGATCCCGCTAAGGACCCAGGAATTTTTTGCATGAATCTATGTCAATTATACACCATGGGGCACGCCTGTAAGCCCAGTGACTTGGAAGGCTGAGGCGGGAGGATTGTGAATTCAAGGTCAAGAGGCAGCTTGCGCAATTTAGGGTGACCTAGTTTGAGAAAAAGGAAGGGGGCCAAGGGTATGGCTCAGCGGTGAATCGCTTGCCTAACATGCTCAGGTTCCTGGCCTTAACCCCCCAGTACTGGGGAAAAAAACAAGGGGTTCATAAACATGGACTTGCAACTGAACCTGATTGTAATGAGGCCGTAGTTCTCACCGGCTGCTTCCAGGGAAAATAGGAGAGCACAGGTTGGAGAGAGATGCTGAGGACCAAGTTATACGAAGTGATGAGGAAGGAACCAACCCATCCAGTCACAGGACATTCCTCAGAACACGGAAAGAATAAAAAGGAAACACTGAGCCACAATAAACACTGTGACCAGGGAAACCAAGGACCTCTTTGAGGCAGCGACATCTAGGAAGGAGTATAATGCAGATGGGGAGAAGCAAGTGCAAATGCCCTGTGGCAGGAACAATGTGGCAGGTTTGAGGAACACCACCGAGTCCCCTGAGGAGGTGGGAAATGGAGTTGCCCAGTGCCACCTCACAGGACGCACAGAAAGAAGGCTGAACTTTATTCTCACAGGAGGGTTCTTGAGGATTCTGCGTAATGGGTGTGAAGGACTTGGTGAGATGTTGGGTTAGGGCCTGCTAATGCCACCTGCCATGGCCCATAAGGGGCCATGAATATTTGCAGGATCAATATTTGTCTTTGGTGCCAAAACACTCTGTCATCTAGGTGTAAATAAGCAGGGGCGGAGGCGGTCTAAGCAACAAGGTTTTGTCGCCTCTGAGGAGCACTAAATAACCCTTGACCTACTTCCCTGTCCTGTCTAATTACGGCCACCTGAGCTCCAGTTTCACTCTAGAGAGATCAAAGAAACCAGGAAAAATCTGATCCGCAGCGCCCCCTGGCGCTAGCATCGCTGAACTATACAGGCAGATCCCCGGGTGAAGCCGCGCTCCCCAGGGCCCGGAGTTCAGGATGCGGACTCTAAAACCACTGCCCTCCCGCACCCTCCGTTTCCCGCCAGTAAAATCGGGTCCCCGCCGCTGGAAATCCAGGGCGCACCATCTCGGGGGCCTGCGCTGACCCACTTTCTCCCCTGCCCCGCACCCGCTCCACGACCGCTTGGTGCCTCTTCCAGCCCTGGGTTGGGGGCTCAGTAAATCCACTGGATCACGAGGGGAGGGGGGGGGTGCTTTTCCCAGACCCCGGCCGCGCGACGGTGTGTGCGGGCTTCCTGGGGAGGAGTCCTTAAGGGTCCTCTGGATTCTGGCTGGGCGCGGTGGCGCACGCCTGTCATCCCAGCGGCTTGGGAGGCGGAGGCAGGAGGATCGAAAGTTCGAGACCAGAGGCAGTCTGCGTAACTTTAGCGAGACCCTGTCTCAAAAAGTTAAAAAATGGGCTGGGGGCGCAGCTCAGTGGTCCAGCACTTGCAGAGCATGCAGGCGCGAGGCCCTGGGTCCAACCCCCAGTACCAAACAAAACAAAACAAAACAAAAAAAAATCTGGATTCTCAAAAGGAGCTGAGACCTCAAAATCTGGAGGGTCCCTGGGTGTCCACTCCCGCCTCGCCCTCCGGGGCCCGGCCGCCTGCAGAGACGACCCAGGGGGAACAAGCGATGCTCCACCAGGGGGCGCTGCGATCACCTTTCCCACCCACCTGGGAACCTGGGCTGACTTTGTGCTAGGACCCCTGCCGGCCCCTGCAGGTTTCCAGTCGCCCCAGCAGAAAAATAAAATAAAATAATAAAATAAAATAAAATAAAATAAAATAATAAAAATAATAAAATAAAATATAAAATATATGACAAAATACCCCCCCAACACAAAAAGACAAAAAAGACCAAACTAGCCCTCTAAGCAAGTGCTCCACCGCTGAGCCCGTCCCCCATCCCTGTGGTTCCAGCTCCCCCACTGCCGCCCTTCCACTCTCTTGCCTTTGCTTCTTCTCCCTTGCCTGACCCTTTTCTTCTTTTTCCACTGGGAGTTTCCCTCCTCCGGGAGGCCTTCCCTGAACACCCTAGACTGAGTGGACTGGAGGGTGAGGGTGGGGGTGGGGGTGCCCTCTGGCTCCCACAGCACCCCTCCTTACCTGGATTACCCGCCTGGGTGAGTCTGTGCCTCAGAGAGAAGGGTCCTCACCAGTCTTATTCAAGAGTCATACCTCATGTCAACCAAGCGCTGTGAGCTGCACTAGTGGTGGTGGGGGGGGGTTTAGGTGCCATCGAGTCTGGTCCGACTTATAGTGACCCGATGTACATCAGAAGAAATACTCCCTAACACTGCGCCATGCATGGCACCATTGTCAGTGCTTCTCTGCTGTTCATAGAGTTTTCAGTGGTGGATTGTTTCTTGGGAGTGGGTTGCCGGGTCCTTCTCCCAAGCCTACGGCACCTGGTGTTCCCAGGCAGTCTCCCATCCAAGTACTAACCAGGCCTGACCCTGCTTAGCTTCTGAGATCTGACGGGATCCCATGCCAGGGTGGTACGGCTGCAGGCTGAGCCGCACTCAAACTCATATGCTGAAGTCCTGACCCCCTGCATCTCAAAATAGCCATATTGAGGCCTTGGAAGTGATTATGAAGTAAAAACATGAGGTCATAGAGTGGGCCCTAACCTGGTATAATTGGTGTCCTTGTAAGAGGAGGGAATTAGGCTGGGCAAACATGCGGCACGCCTGTGATCCCAGTGACTCCGGGGGCTGAGGCAGGAGGATCTCAAGTTCAAGGCCAGAGGCAGCCTGTCTGACTCAGTGAGACTGCATCTCAAAATTAAAAATAAAAAAAAGGGGGGCCTGGGGTGCAGGTCAGTGGAGGAGCACTTGCCTCACGTGCAGGAGGCCCAGGGTCCAACCTCCATGCTGTTGCTGTTGTTAGGTGCCCTACAATTGAGCCACGGGGTTTTCATTGGCTATTTCAGGATTGCTTCCGGAGTGGACTGCCACATCCTTCTCCCATTTGTGCGGTGCTGGGGATCAAACCCAGGGCCTCAGAGAGTGCAAAGCAGCGCTCTACCAACTGAGCTAAACCCCAGCCCTCATCTCCCATAGCTGTTTTTGTTTGTTTTTGTTTTTTTTAAGAGGAAGCTATTAGGACACAGACACCCATTACAGAGGGCAGCGGGACAACCGTGTTGAGAGCATAGGGAGAAAATGGCCGTCCACAGGCCAAGGAGAGAGGCTTTGGGAAGAACCAAAACTCCCAACACCTTGGTGTCAGATTTGCAGCCTCCCAAACCTTCCGACAATAGATATCTGTGGAGCCACTCAATCTGGGGTTTTTGTTATGCCAGCCCTAGCAAACAAATATATCCAGTAAAGGCTCTGATAAGTTCTGCAGTCTGGAAAGGCCCTGGGGCTGTGGAGGGGAATGAGCAAGGAGAGTTTGCTGTGCACCTCTCCACACTTGAATGCAGGCTCTGGTCCCAAAAGCTGGGGAAAAGCTCAGGCTCATGCGGCCACAGGCCCCACTGAGACAGTTCCTGAGGGGCTCGGGGTGGGGCACTTGCTAATCCTAATACTGGTGGAGCAGCCAAAAGACCTCTCATGACAATGGAGTCACAGACAGGCCTGCCGCCAGCTGCCCAGCAATGTCGCTTCCTCTGCAAAGCAGCTGCTATGATTGGAACCCTGTTTTGGGACGGAGGACCCAGTGAGGTAACCAGGGCCTCACAACCGCTGGTCAGTGTTAGAGCCGATATTCAATCTAGAGCCCCGATTTTTAACCTCCACCAGGACTGAAGATGCCCTGGGGAGCCAGGGAAAGGGCAGGGCAGGACAATAGGGCATGGTGGGGCTTGTGGCACAGGTCTGGCCCAGCACAGCTCCCAGCGGCTCCCTCCATAAGAAAGTGGGGTTGGCACTGGTTGGCAGAGGCAAGGAAGAGTTTATGTCTCTGGAAGGAGTGTGGGCAGAGGCCGGGCTCGGGGTCAGGGCAGGGCAATGTCCTCCAGTTTCTGGTCCAATGTCTTGAGGTCATCCAGGAACCGGGTTGGGGTGAGGATGTGCGAGGACCCTGGGCAGGAGGGGGAGGTGGGGGAGGTGTGGGCACAGCCTCAGGCCCTGCTCCCCCCGGCCGTGGTTCTGGCTGGTGGGGCCTGCGCCTGCTCTGCAACAAACCAGGCTTGGACTTGCTGAGGATTCAGGAGTCTGGGAACTTAGGGTCGTGGGGATCCAGCCCTCAGGTGACTGTGTCTAAGTGAATTCAAGGCCCAGCCCCTCCGAAACCCTGGAGTCCAACCCCACACCCCCAGCGACCCCAGGATCCAACTCCAGCCCCTCAGCAATTCTGGAATGTGGCCTCAGACTCCCGGACAGCCCGGAATCCAGCTGCGGCCCCTGGGGGCCCGGTCCTGGCTACTCACCAATGAGCACCTCCCACTTGCCCTCGGTGGCCTTGGTCACCTCGTAGGCCGCCCGCATCTCCGACATGGCCACCCCGCCCACGATGTACACGATGACGCGCGGCCCTGCCCGGGCCTCCACGGCCGCCTTGTTCTTGTGCCAGTGGCCGAAGCGGGCGCTGTGCAGGGGAGGGGAGCGGGGTCAGTCCGGGCCAGTCACGCCTACCCCGCAGCGTGGGCCCGAGGAGGAGAGGAGCGATGGGGGCAGCCCGGGGCCCTCACCTGACGGCCGCCTGGGAGCTGGGCGTGGGGGTGGGGTCGGCCACGAAGGGCCACAGCTTCCGGTCCAGCCGCTCCTCCACCGCGTCCTGGGTAGCCGGAGAGGGGGATTAGGAAGTGAGGCCAGGGGGCTGGAGGGCTCGGGGGCCACAATCCTGGAGGAAAGGGGCCGCCTCCTGGACCCCCTGCCCCTGGGAGACCAAGGGTCCAGGCATCCACAGTCCATGGGGCTGGGCAGGTCAAGGTCACGGAGCCCCAAGGAAGCACCAGGACCTTACAAGGACAGCCACGACCTGGCCCCCGTGTTACCACTGGCTGGCGCTGCTCTGGGGTCTTGGGATGGCTGGAGGGCATGGGGGTGGGGGCATGGAGGAGTCAGCCAGTGACTGGAGAGGAAGCATGGCTCCTTGGCAAGGGGTCTACCACCCTGATGCCTGGGGTGCGGGCGTGGGGTGCCCCCCTCGTCCAGGTACAGGGGACGCCGCTAATGAGGGATTTTCCATTAAGCCCCGAGGCTTAGTGCTGTGAGCGGGAGGGAGACCGAGTGGTTGAAAAGATCATGGGGGGAGACGAGGCCCCCGGCCTCCCCCAAGGTACCTCCATCACGTCTTTGATGACCGGGGTCCAGCGGGACAGCTGATAGGTGGGCTCCGTGCGTTCCCTCCGCTCCAGCCGGCTCGAGGACCCTGAGCCCTACAGGCAGGGTTGGGCAGGGCCCGAGGTGGGGGTTGAGGGGAAGCAGGCAGGTCACAGAGGGGACGGGGCCTCGGGGCCTCGGCTGGCTGGTGGGGGGGGCGGGGTTCAGAGAAAGATGGAAGAATGGAGCAGAGAATGAGAGAGACAGAGAGAGAGACAGAGACAGAAAGAGAGAGAAATAGAGAGAGACAGAGACAGACACAGACAGAGAGACAGACACAGAGAGAGAGACAGAGACAGGGAGACAAACGGCACACAAAGAAAAGGATGAGACGAGAAGGGGAGATGGAGAAAGAAGGGGGATGAGGAGAGAGAGAGAGAGAAGGAAGGAGTCAAAACAATAGAAGAGGCCTGGCGCGGGGGCACACGCCTGTCATCCCAGCAGCTCAGGAGACAGAGCCAGGAGGATCGCAAGTTCGAAACCAGAGGCAGTCTGTGTAACTTAGCAAGACCCTGTCTCAAGAAGTAAAAAAATGGGTTGGGGGTGCAGCTCAGTGGCCCAGCACTTGCAGAGCATGCAAGCTCGAGGTCCTGGGTTCAACCCCCAGTACCGCAAAAAAAAAAAAAAAGAAAAAAGAAAAAAGAAAACCAGAAAGATGGGGAGCAGGAAGACGGGAAGACAAAGCACACAGAGAAACAGGGACCAGCAGGAGAGAAAAGGGACAGGGTGGGGTGGGCGGGGACAGGAGTGTGGGCACGGGAGGAGCCACAAGGCCATGGCAGAGGTAGAGGCAGGGGCAGGGGATGGGACATGCAGGGTCAGAGAGGGACGGGAGAGGCTAAACCACGAGCTGGGCACAGGAAACTGCTATGGAGTGCATGGGGGGGGGTTTACGGAGGGCTCCAGGATCCCCAGGTCGACCCTGTGCCCGCTCCCCTCCATGCTCCTGACCCTGCCACTTGCCCACAGAGCCCCCACAGGACCGCCCTGGGCCGGCATCACAGGGACCGCGGCTCACCCCCGCTGCCTATCATGGGAGCCAGGATGGGGGGAGGGGCCCTGGGGATGTCTGTCCCCCAGAGCCACGCTCACCTGTGCCCCTCCACACACCCACAGGGGCCAGGCTCAGATCCACGCCCTCTCCCCGGGTGGCCCCCCTTGAGCCCACGCCCTCCTCCCGCCCAGGCGCTAACCCGGTCTGCTGCCCGCGTACCCCGGGGTTGGTGACCGTGCCCCCGAGCTGCTCCAGGTTCCTGATGAGGCTGCTGTAGCCCTGCACGTTGGCGTGCTGGATCAGCTTGGCCAGGTTCTCCTCGCTCACACCTGGGGGAGGGGGGGAGGCTGGAGGGTGGCTGTGGGGGTCCTGGGTGAAGAGGGCTGGAGTGGCGGGGCAGCCCTAGGACCCCCAGTGGGCGTGTCCTGCAGCAGAGAGCCCCTGGAGGTAGTATAAGGGGGACTTCTCATGCCGGGGGAATTGTGGTTGGGCATCCTGGATGGGATAGAGGGGGGGTCCTCCAGAATTAACAGAGGGAACCCCAAGTCTACAGGAGTCACAGATCTGGGAGTCTCCACGTCCATGGAGGCCCTCGTATCAATGAGTGGTCATTGCGGCCCGGGGAGCGTGGCAGTGTCCAGGGGCGATCAATGCCTGGTGATTGGGAAGTTGGACTTAAAGGGTTCCAGGGCTGTTAAGGGACACTGGGAGGGGGGTCGTCCCCGCCCACCGTTCCGCAGAAGGATGTAGAGCAACAAGACCCGGATCTTGTCATAGGGTGGCACTGCTGCGTCCAGCAGCACCGGGACAATCAGCTTCATGGCGTCCTTGATCTTCTCGCCCTCTGCGTCGGAGCCCATGGCCAGGTCCTAGGGGCGTGAGTACCAGCTCTCCGGTCAGAGAGGTTGGCTGGGCAGGGGCATTCCGCGGACCCCTGGCAAGACACTCAAATCTGCCCTGATTTTAGTAACAGGGTACAGAAGGCCCCACTTCCACTCCCCCTGCCACGCCCCCACCATCCACCACGCCCCCTTGCACCGGCCACACCCGTCTTAGGACCACCTCTTGAGAAGCCCCACCTTTCTTCCAGGGCTTTCCACTTTCCAAGGCCCCGCCCCTCAGCCAGGCTCCGTCCCTCTCCAAGGCCCCTCCTCCACAAGCAACACCCCTCTAGACCCTGACTGTCTGGGGAACCTGCCCCTCACCCAAGCCCCTCCCCCTCCAAGGCTCCTCCTCCATAAGCCACGTCCCCTAGACCCTGCCTCTCTGCTGGCCCCATCCCCTCACCCAGACCCCGCCCCTCTCTAAGGCCCTTGTTCTGCAAGACTCAACCCCTCT
>VMDO01030800.1:8158-20949 GCA_007922755.1 Pedetes capensis
ATTGTCAGTGCTTCTCTGCTGTTCATAGGGTTTTCAATGGCAGATTGATTTTTGGGAGGGGGTTGCCAGGTCCTTCTCCCAAGCCTACAGCTTCTGGTGTTCCCAGGCAGTCTCCCATCCAGGTACTAACCAGGCCCGACCCTGCTTAGCTTCTGAGATCTGACGGGATCGGATGCCACAGGGCTAAAGCTGCAGGCCTTTTCTATTATAGCTTTCTTCTAAATAACAAAAATGTATTTGCTCAAAAGACCTTCAATCCTCAAGTTGAAAGGTGACTTTTTAAAGGAGCTTATGTTGGAAGTTTGTGACACCATTAAGAAATTAAGTGTCAAGTGAATCAGAATTTTTGTTAAAATCAAAAACATTATTAATTTTCATTTGTCAAGGCCTGGGAAAGTGACTGAATATGTAGACAGATTGAAAAGAATTGAAAGTATTTGGAGTGGACATAACTCACATTGAATATAGGTGGGTATTTATTTCCACAGGACAAGCAGGAAAACAAAATAAAATGCAAAATGAGCAACATGAATGTGAAAGATGAGGAGTGGAAGCAAGAGGAAAGTGTGGGGGGACGAGGAGCAGGTAGCCCCTTGCACAAGTAATAATCTAATATATACCTGGTTACACATAGTGGTAAAATGTACAAGTTGCTAGCCCGGGGCTGTGGCGCAGACTCATAATCCCAGTGACCTGGGAGGCATAGATAGGAGGATTGCAAGTTAGACACCAGAGGCAGTCTACATAATTTAGTGAGACCCTGTCTCAAAAAAAAGAAAAAGAAAAAGAGAAAGAAAAAATTGACTGGGGGTGCAGCTCAGTGGTATAGCACTTGCAAAGCATGCAAGCGCAAAGCCCTGTGTTCATCCCCCGGGACCCTGAAAACAAAAAGCTGCTGTCACCTCAAACTAATGGAACATTTAAAACCTTTCTTCTTTATTTGCTCTTGCTAATATTGCTCTTGTCTGCAGTCGTAGCCCTGTGGCATCCGACCCTATCATATCTCGGAAGCTAAGCAGGGTCGGGCCTGGTTAGTACTTGGATGGGAGACCACCTGGGAACACTAGGTGCTGTAGGCTTAGGAGACAGACCTGGCAACCCACTCCCAAAAATCACTCTGCCATTGAAAACCCTATGAACAGCAGAGAAACACTGACAATAGTGTTTCACCTGTTGTATGTAGGGTCACTATGAGTTGGATACTGACTGGATGGCACCTAACAACAATATTGCTCTTATCAAAGCAGAAAGAAACCAATAAGCACTTGGCTTTGCTAACACGATTCAAAGTATGTTGAGTTTTTAAACTCATAAATCTTTTTTTAGTACTATTTTAATTGTACATATTTATGGGGTATAGAGAGATAATTCAGTTCATACATACGGTGTGCAATTATTAAATCAGACTTATTAACACTTTCATCCCCTTAAACATTACAGAAAAACTTTTTGATTAACTTGTGATAATTGTAGATATTTATTAAATTCATAAATGTTTCTAAGAAATATAATTTTCTCATTGCAATCTCCTGTATAAGTGGAACATATTTTATTTACAAAGTATCTTCTTTTGTTACCAATGCAAAGAGAAGCTTGCAATAACTCTTTTCAGTTTTGTTTTGTTCTGTTTTATTAGAAATTAAGGGAATTTAAACTATCTATACTTTCACCTGGTAAGTTGAGATTTATGCCAATATTTGGCTTCACCAAGGAACATAGTTTCTGTCTCTAACATGATGGCTGTTGTAATGAATAGGACAACAGAAAAGAAAAAGCATGCTTTCAGAGTTAAACTGGTGCAGCTGTTTCTAATACTAGACAAAATCTTCAGAGCAAACATTTTCATCTGTAAAACAGCCATGTGAAAATGACATGATGTGTTTATGTAAAGTTACAATTTCTGCTATACACATAAGCCAATTAAAGAAAACTGGTTAATGGATCGATAAACTCTAGTCAATATAAAAATTTTAAGCTAAACTTAACTTTTGCTATGTATTTCATCATCCTGGTTTGTTTTTTAGTTAAAACTTAAGAAATGACAAGGTGATTTCTGAGTTTCAATTCTTATCTTTATATTCTAAGGAAATTTTCACACTACCATCTTTTATATGTTTTGAGTTAAGATAACAATATTTCTATTCAGTATTGTGAAGAATAGTCTTCAAATGAAAAAATAATTCTATGTGTCTGTCAAATTAAATAAATAGAACCTCAAACAATGTCTATCTACCCATGGTAAAAACTCTGAGTGCTCATTTTTGGTAAGTAATTTCCTTGCAATGCAATACCCCGTGGTCAAATTACAGAAAAAAACTTGGATAGGGAAATGCATTAATATTAACTGAGGGAGCCCAGACTACATTTTACTCACAAGATTTAGGTAGGAGCTGATTAAAGAGCACTTAATAAATCCACTTGGGCAAAGTTATGGCACTTGGGGGAGATTTGAAATAGGACTATAATTGTGAAAAGTTCATGAGATGCCAACTCATAGCAACGACTATAATAAAAGTAGCCAGAAGAAACAGGCCTGGGACTTTGGTTCCGATAAATTTTCTGAGGTAAAACAGTACTAAAAAGGTGTTATACACAAAGATAGAATTTTCTTTCATGATTCACAGCAGTAGTGGCTTTCAAGAGACAAAGAATCTAGGAACTGAATGGATAATAGAGTATTTGCTACTAGAAAGCAAAGGAAATAAAAAACCAAAGATGGGAGAGTGGGAATCAACTAAATAGGACTGAAATGCTATGTGCTTTGATATTCACTAAGCAAAATAGAAAGCTTAAACTGTGAGAGGAGCCCGTAAGACTACAGAGAAAGGTATTTTTCTTTCCACTTCACTTGCTTGATTATGTAGAACAGAACAACATTCTGCTTAAATAGTTTGCTGCACATTCATCTATTTTGGAGCAGTATGTGAGCATTCTAAACTGAATAAATCCATCCTGTCTCAATGGCCTGTCTGATGCAATATTGACAGTCCATTATATTAAATGCAATTTCTGGATCCTTTGTCCACAACTTGCAAGCTTTGGGCTAATCCTTAAACCAAAAGTCACTTGGTTTACATCTTAGAGTGATTTTCTATATTTTGGAATCATGAGGTAATTTGTTAAAAATGAAAAATCTCATTCCCCACCCTCCAGGGACTCTAATTCCATAATCCCAGTGTAAGAGTACCTAATTAAGAAATATCTCACCTGAAATGATGCCCAAAGCAGGTTGCCCACAGGCTGAAGCCATGGCCTAGAGAATATTAAGATCCTCAGTCTTCCATTGTTGAAAGAGAAAAATGAGGAGTTCATTGTTAATCCTAATTGTCCAGATTTTTCCTATTTCTTATCTTCCAATTAGACAATAAATAATAAATTGTTGTAAAATAAATAATAATTAAAAGAAGAATGATCAGTGGATGCTAAAACAAGTGAAAATTTAATAAGAAAGAGCATTTTTCATAAGCACAAAGTAGCACTCTGAGAAATATATATTATGATCCTTAATAATTAACAGGAAAAAATCATCTGAATGGACCTTACAGTAAAGAAATCTGAAAAACACCATTTTGAAAGTAATAAAAACTAATATCATTAGTAATGAGATAAACCAATGTTGTATTGAATAATGTATAAATTCTTTGATATTTTTGCCAAAATTACATAACCTGAATTGGATCATAAGGAAATATATCACCAATATATAATGAAATTAACTGCCTCTGCAATTCAAAATTATTAAGCTAGGAAAGATAAGGAACAACTGAAGAATTAATGTAGAATGAAGAGACTGAAAGGTATTAGAGAAACTTGATAACAAAATTCTATGTGTGATTCCAGACTAAATGTTATTGCACCTAAAAGAAAAAAGAGAAAAGAGAAGGTTTGGTTTGTTTGACTGATTCTGTTTTGCTTTATTCAGCAAATGACACCTTTGAGACAGTGGGAAATTTTTTAATAGAACTTGAGAATAAGTTGTATTCTACCAATGCTATTTTTTTTTATTTTGATGGATGTGCTATGGTTATATAAGAGAGTATCATTCAAATGGTTCAGATACTATAGAGAAAATTAGACAGTCTGACAATGACAAAGAATGATAAAGGAAATGTGGTCAAATATAAATAGTGTAATAGTAGTGTGGGATATGCATATATGGTACCATTCTTGGATCTGTTCTGTGATTTTGAAATTACTTTAAAACATAAAGGAGAGAAAGAGAATGAAAGGGAGAAAAAGAAACTCAATTTCATCATTACAAAATGGTAGTATAAATTCCTAGTGAAAGCATAAGTTTTTCTACTTATCCAAATCTATGCAATATATGAGGACTATATCTAATACATAAAGTAACAGAAATGTTGAAAATCAAAGATATATATATTGGAAATACTAACCAAAACAAACCAGTGTAAGTACATTAATGACAAAGTGTGAAGTAAAAAGTATTACAAGGAAAAGGATATTGGTATAAGATGTTTGATTCATCAGTTATAACTTTATATATACAATTAATACACAGCATGAAAACTTAAGATATAAAGCAAAACTGGTGGTACACCAGGCAGAAATAGATAAGTTCACACTAAAATGCAAGATTTTAACACTTCTCTCTGAAACCTATAGATCAAGCAGACAAGCATTAGGAAGTACATGGAAATCTAAGACTGACCAATGAGCTTACATAAAATACAGAGCCTTCATCTCTGCAGAGACAGTATCTGCAGGCTACACATTATTTTGAAACACATATGGAACAATATTGCTATTGTTGTTGTTATTCTTAGGTGCCATTGAGTTGGGTCTCCAACACTGTACAATGCCCTCACTATGTCAGTGCTTCTCAGCTATTAGTAGTATTTTCAATGGCAGATTATTTGGGGAGTGGATTGCCAGGTCCTTCTTCCTAGTCTGCAGCAGCTGGTATTCCCAGGATGTCTCCCATCCAAGGACTAACCAGGCCAACCTTCGTTAGCTTCCAAGATCGAGCAGGATTGGATGTTAGGGTGCTATAGCTGCAGACATAACATATGTACATATATTATAAATTATATTATTCACATATGTAACAAGTCTCATCAAGTTTTAAATTATTATATCATAGAAACCACATTCTCTGACAAAATTACAAATAACTAAGAAATCTATAATTGAAAACTACATAAACATGTGTACTTACAATTCTCTTTAGGTGAGAATTCCAGACCTAGTCTACCACAGTCCCTGCTACTCACTATTGGGCAGAATCTGAAGCCAAAATGAAGTGTCTAGTCACTATTGTGTCACTAATTTTGTTGGCTTCTTTGAGTAAACACTTTTTCTTGATACTCACATGACTAAAATGGGGTGAAAAGAGACAAACCAATGAGAACATGTGTTATAAGAAAAATACAAAGAAGGTATCAGAAGAATATAACATATGACAAGGCACCATTATGAGATGAACCATAATAAGAACTATGATTAATATACAGAAGAGATGAGTGATGAAAAATAAATGAACTTTAAAGGATTGAAATTTCTCAACTTTTTAAAGTGAATAAAATAAGCAACCCTATAATATAATGTCATTATGTATCAAGTGAAAATTTCTTCAGGCTTCAAAACCTGTTGCAGATGTTGAGCTTATTTTATTTAAAAAGTATCTACAGAATGCCTTAGAAATTATGTGCCTCAAGAATGAATACTCAATTGCAGAAGTATGTCAAGCCAGAAATATTGTAGTTCAATGTACTGTAGACTTGTCTAAGATCTTACAGGACACAACGCATGAAAAAGTTAAATCTTTTGTTGCATATTCTATTGCAGCTGTTCAAACGACAGATATAAATAATACCACCCAGTTAGCTATATTTATTCAAGAAGCTGAACAGAATTTTGATATGACCAAAGGACTTTTGGGCAGAGTGCCCACGATAGGAATAGCATCAGGAAATGACTTGGTTTTGTGTGTTGGGAAAATGTTCATGTTGGACTATTCAAAATTAGTAGTCAAGGCTACAGACAGTCCTCCTAAAATGATCAGTGCTACACATGCTTAATTCAAAGTAGCAACACGTTCTTAGGTTATAGAACATAAGCCTGACCATTGCAGTTTTCACTAGGGAGATCTTTATGCTAAAAGTTAAAAATGAAACTCATTGTCAAAGGTAGCTATTACCATTTGGATGATCTGACTCACCGGAAATGCAGTGATTGGCTTGATGAATTACATGCTATACTCTTTGAGAGCAGCTGGATTAGTGGTGTCATGGAACTGAGGAGATTTTTTTTTAACTATCCAAAGATATCTACTTGCTTGTGTCATCCAAAGGAAACCTTCAGCCTCAGTTCACCAATCAAGACTGGATCAGATTTGATCTTTTTAGTTGGCATTAACAGCCAACCTAATCCCTAAATGTTTCTTTGATAGAGTATTCAAATATACTTACCCCAAGAGAGGGTAAAGGGAGGTTGAATAATGGATACTAAAATGCAGTTACACAGCAGAAATAAACTATAACACTATACACAAGAAAATGATTGTAGTTCACAGTGATTTATTATGTATTTTACAAATATGATATCATTATGTAATAGGATTTTTCAACTCCATTATAATCTTATGGGAACACAGTCATATGTGTATGGTCCACTGTTGAGGAAAATGCCATGATGTAGTGCATATATTTTTTTATTTTTGAATTTCAAAAAATACATTCTCAAGTTTATCTGTTTCCATTTTGTGTTGGCGTCCTGCCTCACTCATTTCCATTACCTACATGGCCCCTTTACCAATATTTATAGCCTCAGTCATTATTCCTGTCTCCAGATCTATACTTGCAACTGCCTAACTTGACATCAATATTTTAAGTGTCTATGGCACATCAAACTCAACACTTTTATAACTGAACTTGAAGCCTTGATTGCCTCAGGAATTCAAGTTCATTAGATAGTAACTTAAACCAGCCATTCACACTGATTCCGAATCTGCAGTTTGCCTAGAATACCTCCTTCTCCATCATGCAATGTAGCCAAATTTCCTCAGGATAGTCCTCACATCTATCTTCTTTCTGGGCACATGGCCTTCCTGTAGTTCTTTGTTATTCTCATGTTGAGGTTTTGTAGTGTTCCCTTTGAAAGACTTCCTGCCTTCAAATTCTCCAATCTTGTATGTACAATATCTCAGAGTAGATCCTATGAATTAACACTGATCATTAGGTCCGTACTCTTGTCACACACCAATATTGACCTCACACTGCTTTTGACCACCCACAATATAAAGGTTGTGCAATGTTGCCTGCCATGGAGTCCTTGTGGTCCACTATCATCATAATTCTCATGACTCTAATGCCCACTACCACCCTACCATACATATATTTAAGTAGTTACCTGATTATATGATGCACTTCAATGATTTGGTACTTTTTTCACAAATTTCTTAACTCATGATCAGAATTCTTTTTGGCTCCATTTTCAAATGTGAAAATTTTACTGTTCTTCAATGTCAATCTCTAAATCCCTCCTCTACAAAGCCTAAATTAAACTTCCCAACTGAAATATCAATCTTTCTTTTAGGTAATTCCATTATAACTTATCCATGAATTTAACAATTACCATCCATTTTCTAATAGTAACTGATACAATTTTCCTCTTGTCCCTACTGGGCCAGAAATCCTGTAGAGAAAAGAATTGTGTCTGGCTTGACATTGAGTCCCAATGGTTCTACCTTCATAGGTATTCAATAGCTTGACTGAATTGAGATTAGATTTAAAAATAAGAAAATAGTAGATCTTTAAGGATTCATAAAAATGGGTTATGTCAATAAAGTCATGAAATAGTTTAGAAAATTCAATTGGTACTATAGATATGTGAATACAAGGGGCATTTGTTATTGTTTGGCAATTTTGCATTGTCTCTCTCCTTCCAACTTAATCAGTGTCTTGATTCTGTTTCTAGGAATCACCTAGCCCCTCAACATATGCAATCTTCATAAATGGGAAATTAAATATTCTGACTTCTCTGCTGGTAGTATATGAGCAAGGGCAAATGGCCTAATGTTATCTAGTTAGGTGCTTCCTTCTGGGGAGGAAATTTTGATTCAATGAGGAAAGGATAGAGAGAACTGGAAATTATTCATTAAAGTGATAGCAGAAGAAGCAATAAAGCAAGTGTGATAATACTTACATCCTGGCAAGATTTCCTTGTCCCAAGGCCATTGCTATGCCTCCAGTATCGTTCCTGGTTCTGCAGAGTCCCCTGAGGTCATGCCTGCTCTCTCAAAGACTGATGGCCTCCATAAACCCCTCAATATCTTTTCAGCAAATACCTTGCTACAGATTACAAGGCTTGGTATCTATATCTTATAACTAAGAGTCTTTGCTAATATATCATGTATATTTACTTTCTAGGGAGGAATTAGTATATATTAATCAGATTCTCAAAATGATATGTACTTCCTTCCAAATAATACAATTTCCAGGCACCTATAGTTCACAAAGAAGCAAATGAAGCCACAATTATGTTCACATGCAGCTATTCAATAATTATTTTTTATCGTATTCTGAGTATTTGTTAAAGATACTTTATGGAAAATTGTCAGTAAAATCCAAGAAAATTATGATGATTTTTAAATCATATTTTATTTAAATAAAATGTATCCACTTTTTAATTATTTTATAGATATAATTCTTCCCTTACAAAATAAGTGCAGACTGCTGCTAAATCTGGTGACATTGATCAAGGGACAAATGTAAGAGCACTGATATCTTTCCCTTATCTGTCCCTTTTCCCTCTGCCAAAGACAACAAAAAAGAAGTGGAGGAAGAGCACACTGGAGTTTGAAGGCAATGAATCTATTCTGATGGATCCTATAATGGCAGGTAAATGACACTATACATTTGTCCAAACCCATAGAATATACAGTATCAAGAGTGGACCCTAATGGAATATGTACTTTGGATGGTAATGATGTGTCAATGTCAATTCATCAATGGTGACAAATGCACCATGCTAGTGGGGAATATTGACAATGTGGGAGGCTGTGCATGTTCAGAGCTGGAGGCATATGACAAATGTGGGCATCTTCTGTTCAGTTATGCTGTGAACTTAAAACTACTCTAAAAAGAAAAGGTAAGTTTAGTTTGCAAAAAACAACAGGAAGTAAAGAAAGTAGCATTTGAGACCTGTCCTCATCATGTATCTTGCCATGTCATAATATTACCTCCTACATGGAAAATTGAAAACGCTTGGAATTCAAGTTAGGGTGAACATGCAAGACCCAGATTAGCTTAAAATCCCACTATTTTGGTGTATTTTTTTATTTCAGTTTTAGGAAATATTATGGTGCCTGACTCATTTAAAGTTTTATCTATACCTCTTTTGGGCAGGAAAAGAATGGATTTCACAAAAGAGACTTTATGAACTTTCACAGTTGTAAAACATTCTTGACAAAATCCTAAGAACTTAATTTCTTATAGCTTTGTGAAAAATTCCTTTTTTCATAATGGAAATGAAAATTTTCATCAGACATAATTCATTTCTCAGCATTTTAGTACACAGTCTAAAGTTTTGTCTTTCCAAAATGTGACCAAAGGTTAGGACTAAGCACTTATAAGTAGCAGCATATGACTGACTGATTCATTGATTGACATACTGATTATAGTACGTTTCTGGCTGAAGAGAAGCCTTACATGGAAACCTAAATATTTCCTCAGAACTATGATGAAATGAAAGAATATCTGGATATGAATCTTATACACTTCCACTCAAGTGATTTCCATCCCCTATCTTACACTTAGAGCAGAGAATTATAACCATTAGCCCTTGGGTTAAATCTAGCCTGCCATTTGTTTTTATAAATAAAGTTTTATTGGAACATAATCATACTTGTTTATTTATATTTTATTTTATGGATGCTTTTATGTTAAAATGACAGAGTTGAGTAGTTGCAACAGACACCAGGTGACCTATGGAGCTGAAAATATTTACCACTGATCACTTAATAGAAAATTCTTACCATACACTGGCCTAGTCTATGGTCTATCCACCAAAGATAGTATTTGAAAGACCTTCTAGGTTAGTAAAGTACTTTCTGACAATCTAGAGAAGACCATATATTCATTCAATGATCATTAATTGGATTTTGGTGATGTGTCTGGGGCTGTGCTAGGCAATGAGTCAATACAGTGGGGAAAAAAACACAGGTATGATCCTCTCCTTCATGAACAAACAACTGAACAGAAATGATGTGTGCATGGTGGAAATGATCAGCATGACATTTCTCAGAGCACACTTGGTGTTCCAAGGAGTAGCTACAAGCAGGTGGTTCTCTATAGTGAAAACGTCCATCTGCAAGTTGAGTCTAGCAATGCTGCCCTGAAGGTGAAAGGGGAAAGGAGGGTGGAACGACACAGCCAGCACCAATTCTCATGCCTCTGAGTTAAGTTAGTGGGCTGGCAGCAGGCAGGATCCACAAGTAAAGTTATTGCTGGAGAACAGCAGAGTTTAAATTCAGGCACTAGCAGGAAGATAGATTTTCTAAAGTATTCCCATGGCTACTTTCACTGAGGTCCTCATTAGCCTTGATGTGAGCTTCCTCTGATGATGCCCTTTACCCTGACTTGGAGACTGCAGCTTTAAAGAGGCAGTTCAGTCCCCACTGTGGCTCAGTCCTTGGCCTAATTTAGGTAGTACAATAATTCTCTCCAACTGGGAAGATGATGAGATGGCTTCTCTGTGATTTCTTGTTTGAGAATTGGTGACCAAAATGTACAAGGAAACTACCCAGGCTGTGTATCTTTTGGACTCTGCTGCAGCTAAGCTGATGTCCTGTTGATATAACAGGCTCATAATGGGGTTGGTCCAAAAGCAAAATGCCCCTGCCATTCCCATCCCTACCTGTTTTGGAGGATCACAGACTTTAGAATTTGAAAGGTCTGATAGATCATCTGACTCAATCCGAACATTTAAAAAAAAAAGTTAAATGAGACCCTAAAAGACTAAATAGTTTCCATTTGACAAATGTTATCTAAGGGATGAAGATATCTGAGATTTCAATGCAACATGATCCATTAATGAGTGAAACTTGTTTAAAAGTTTAGGATCTTTCTTACATCAAGTGTAATATTTTAAGGGATAGAAGAGTACCTCCTGAGGCACATACAATCTTTCATGGCCTTCTTTCCCTGTGGATCATGGCATTATAAACCCCCTCACAAATACCATTTTTATCCAGGCAGAGAGTTCTTTACCCATGTCACTAGCCACCAGTCTGGGCTATATTGAGAGGACACACTTAGAAAATTTTCCCATGAGCATCATTATTGAAAAAGCACTGAAATATCAATCCTTATGTCAGGTCTATAGTACAACCTTAATAATCAGGTATTTGAAGCCAATATACCCAGGGAAACATTTTTGCCCTTGAACTTAAGAGTGTGCTTTTAAAAAACAATATAATGAAAATTATGTATAGTCATTTGTTCTTTTGATGTTCGAGAAATGTCTAAAGAAAATAAAAAGAAATAAAAAACAAAATTTATTTCATTTAATCACTAAAGCAAATTCAAATTTTTTATGACATGTATTTTGCCACAACTGGTCATCAGTATTTACATGGAGGGAATCTGTGAAACAGATAAAGTATATAAAAGATGATAGATAGATAAATAAATAGATAGATAGATAGATAGCCAGGCACCATAGTGCACATCTGTCATCCCAGAAACTCAGAAGGCAGAGGCAAGAGGATTGTAAGTTCAAGGCCAGAGGTGGCCTATGTAACTTAGCAAGACCCTGTCTCAAAACAAACAACAAACTTAAAAAGTGGATGAGGGGGCAGCTTAGCAAAGGAGAGCTTGACTACCATGTGCAAGGCCCTGGTTTCAATCCCTGGTAAAACAACAACAACAAAAATAGATAGATGATAGATAGGTGATAGAAGATAGATGGGGGGGTGAGAGAAAAGAGAGAAAAAGAAGAAAATCAGGGAGAAAGAAGGGGAAAAGAGGAAGAACAGAAGGCTAACTATTCCAGATTTAGATTTACTTAGAATCTTAGAATTCTCAAGTTTGGGACAAATATATATATATAAAATTTAAGACATAGCCTTTACTGATTCTAGTATAGTTTTCTTGTTTTTATTTTGGGGGGAAGTTGCTTTTTGGTTGCCCATGGTGGACAGGTTTTCAGCTGAGCTTCCAGACTAAGACAGACTAGGGAGTACGACCTGGCAAACCAGTCCAGAAACAACGAGCCATTGAAAACACTATGAATAGCAAAGAAACACTGTCGGATACAGTGCCAGAAAATGAGCACCCCAGGTTGGAAGGCACTGAAAAGACTACTGGGGAAGAGTTGGCTCCTCAAAGGAGAGTCTACTGTGATGACGGAAATGGTGTAAAGCCCCAGGGTGTTCAACTTGCTGATGTGGCATGACTCAAAATGAGGAGAAACAACTATAAACATCCATTAATAATTGGAACATGGAATGTATGTAGTATGAATCTAGGCAAATTAGAAATTGTTGAAAGAGAAATGGAGCACATAAACATTGACATTCTAGGCATCAGTGAGCTAACATGGACCAGCATAGGCCATTTTGAGTCAGGCAATCATATGGTCTACTATGCTGGGAATGATAAACTAAAGAGAAATGGGGTTGCATTCATCATCAAAAAAGACATCTCAAGATCTGTCATGAAATACAATGCTGTCAGTGATAGAATAATATCCATACGCCTACAAGGAAGGCCAGTTAATATGACTATTATTCAAATTTATGCACCTACCACTAGCCACAAATGAAGAAA
>VMDO01030801.1:7601-20941 GCA_007922755.1 Pedetes capensis
GGCCATTCTTGAAGCAAATGGTGGACACATAGGCAGGAGAAAAGACCAAAAGGCTGAGCAGAAGAGTGAATTGAAAGGCTAGGTGGGCGGGGAATGTAGACAGAGCCCTGGACTGAGGCCTGGAAAAAAATAGGGGTAAGAAGAAAAAAAAACCAATGAGAATATAACTCATGATTGCATACAATTTTTATTACATATTAAAATTCCTACTTTTTTCTTCGCTTTAGTTTGCACTGTTCTGTAAAATATGTAAGATGATGAATGTGTAAGCAAAAGTGATTTAATAGTTGCATGATGGATACAGCAAATGGCTTATTACTCTGGACTCCACCAACATTTATAAATAAAATTTTTAAAAAGGCAGTTGGACAGGCACCTCAGTGGCGCAACGCTTACCGAGCATGTGCAAGGCACTGGGTTCAACTTCCAATACTGAAAAAAGAAAAGAAAAGAGAGAAGGGAACAGATTTTGAAACATAAATTATAGACTGAAGCAGCATGGCATAGCGCTGAAAAGGCACATTGAGAATGTTGGAGGTGCTGTTTGGCTGGATGGGCAGGTGGATGGGTGGGTGGCTACTAGTTCTTCAGTCTTCAATACAATTTTGACAAGCTGGTTTCAAGGTTTAATAAGAACAGGCTGACACCTAAGCTGGAGTTTAGAGGTGTTCCCCTCAGGTATGTCCTTAATTTCCCAGGATTCCTTACTTGTGATAGTACTGATGGAGTTCGGCTGGTGAAGATATACATTGTTTACCAACGATCCTGCCAGAAAACCTTACTATGGTGAACCATGCAACAGGGAGCAGGGGTGTGTGTGTGTGTGTGTGTGTGTGTGTGTGTGTGATATCACTTTCCTCTGAGCTACAGCGGGAATCACTGTGTTGCTTGGCTCAGTGCTTCTCCAGTGGATGGATGGTAACATCAGTCATCTGAGAATCTTGGTAAAACACAGATTCTGACCCAGCGAGGCTGGAGTGAGACCTGAAATTCTGGATTCGGACAAGCTTCTACATCATGCTAATGCTTTGGGTCCACAGGCCCCACTCTGAGTAGCAAGGCCCTAGAGCCATGGTCAGCAAATGGCTAGACTGCAAATATGTTCAGCTTTGCACGCCATATGATCTCTATCACAACTACTCAACTCCTCTGTTCCAGGAAGAATGCAGACACAGAAGCTACCTATGGGAGTAGGTGTCACTGTGTTCCAGTAAAACTCTTATTATAAAATTGGGGGTGGGGGCGCCTATGGTGGTGGATTAAAAGCAGCCTCTCTGGGATGCAATGAAAGAGGTCAGGATAGAAAACAATAAATTCCCAAGAGGGAAAGACTGGAGAAGCCCAGAAATCACCCCAGAGTTGATAGGCCTGTCTCAAAGCTCAAAGAACAAAAGGACCGCACAGCAAAAAGGAGTGAGCAGGACACAGCTCCAGCACCAGTTGCCCTGTGGGGGAGGGGAGACCGAGGCCTCGCCCAAAAGGTGAGCCAGATGGCCCTGGTGAAGAGACCACAGGATAAGCCCACGGTCCTTGAGACCCATGGATCCACTCAGGGAATTTAGTGAGACAATGGCTGTTCCAGCAGAAGGCTCAGCATTGGCGAAGAAATCTATTTTTTGATGCTTCATATCTCAGAGCGCTGTGACCGGGGATCATCTTGAGAGGGAAACTGTTATCTGAGACTGAGCTACTCCAGGGGCCTGAAGACAAGGAACAATCGTGGGTCAGGGAGGCTGGTGGCACCTGCCACAGCCCCAGGGTGGAACGCAGCTGCAGCAAGCAGTTACAGAGAAGGGGAAAGTGGTCGCACACAGCTGAGAAGTTCAGGCAGCAGGAGGTGTGGGCAAGGTGGACCACCGTAGCTCCACCCACTGGGGGAGGAGCTGACCCTATCTCCTGAGGGGAACTGTGGAGACTGACAACCCCAAGCTGAGGGCATCAGTCTTCTCCACCTCTAGAGCCAGCTCTCTACCATGCAATTCACAGCCTGTACAACTTAGGACTCTGAACCTCAGTGACAGCAGAGTACTTGATCCCGTAGCCTCCTCCACCCTCTGAGTGTTCAGTGTTGGGCATGATTTGAAAGCACTGAGATGGGTCATTCAATGAAGATCTCTGTACCCTGTTTGCTTCCCCCAAATGGCAACAGAGCAGAGATATTCCTTGGCTTAGACATTAACCATCACAGGGGATAGAAAGTGGGAGTCTTGGGCATGAATGAGAACCTGCTTGGCCCACAGGTAGCAAAGCTGAGTGTGGCCACCAGAGGCCCCAGGTACACAGGATGAGAGGTTCATATAGTAAAGGCAGGCCAGCTAGACATCTACCCTCGAGGGTCCACACTCAGCACCTACACAACTGGTAGAAATGATAAAACACTCCAATTTCACTGACCACCACCTCCACTAGTAGATTCCAATGTTAGAGGACACAGATGCCACTCTGATAGTTTTTTGTTTTGTTTTGTTTTTCTGTTTTCTTAAAGGTTTTTTCTCTTATTTTTTTCCTTTTTGTGTTTTTAATTTTGTTTTTCTCATTTCTTTTTTCTGATTTTCTTTTTTAATTTTTCTTTTTTCTTTTGTGGTTTCCTTTCTCTTTTGTTGTGTATATCTTTCTTTTTGTGTTTACTTTTAGTATCATTTTTACTTTATTTTTTAAAAGAGAAATCTCTTTGGGTTTTTAATTTTTATTCCTCTTATATTTACCTAATTTTTTACATATTTTTTCTTTATTGTGCAATCAAGTTCATTTTATCTTTTCTGATTTCACTCACCCTCTCTCTAACATTCTTTTCCTTTCTTATTCTTTTTCATTTTTTTCACTTATCTCTTGATGCTTCTTTTTCCCCTTTCACTATCACCTCCTTTTATTTCAGGGAATTACTATTTTTTACTTTCACCCTTATAACTTCATAGCTTATTCTACATTGTTATTTCCATTTTCTTTTTCTTTTTCTTTCTTTTTTTGGCAGTACTAGGGGTTGAACCCAGGGCCTCATGCTTGCATGCTTTGCAAGTGCTGGACCACTGAGCTGCATGCCCAGCCCATTTTTTTACTTTTTGAGACAGGGTGTCACTAAATTACACTGACTGCCTCTCGTCTTGAAATTGTGATCCTCCTGCCTCCACCTCCTGAGATACTGGGATTACAGGCATGTGCCACCATGCCCAGCTTGTTGTTGCGATTTTCTGTTCTATGGTTATTGGTGGTATTATAGTTGGCCATAATTAAAGCGTAGTTCTGTATCTGTATCTAGTTTGGTTGGGTATTGTACCTGTTAGAGTGGCTTGTCTTTCCTCTCTGAGTGGTCTCTAAAGATGCTCACGAAAAGATGCCCAAATAAAAATGGAAGATATGTCCATCCCAACAGATGGCACAAATCACAAAACAGAAACAAGAAACATGAAAAAGCAAGGCAACATATTTCCTATAAAAGACCATTTATCAACTAAATCCGAAAATACTTATATGGTTAATTGTCAAAGAATTCAAAAGTGTATATGTAAAAATGATTAAGGACTTCAAAAAGGAGACAAACAAGCAGAGGAATGAAGTAAGGGAATCAATTCAGGACCTAGATAAGAAAGTCACAAATGTAGAACACAAAGTCACCAAAATGGATGAGAAAATCAGTAAGAAAACTGAGACTCTGAAAAAGAACCCAAACAGAAATGTTAGAAATGAAGAACTCAATAAATGAAATAAAAAAACAGTGGAAAACATCACCAGTAGACTTGATAAAGCAGAAGAAAGAATATCAGGGATGGAAGACAAGGTTGAGGAAATACTACATTCAAATATCAATAAAGGGAAAAAAGGAATATGACCACAATTTCTAAGAACTCTAAGACATGATCAGGAATCAAATCTAAGAATCCAGGGAGTAGAAGAAGGAGATGAGATAAAAATGAAAGACATAGGAAGCGTATTCAATGAAATTATAGCAGAAAATTTCCCACATCTGGGGAAAGAAGTGGACAGCTAACCACAAGAGACATTTAGACCCCCCAAATAGACAGGGAAAGAGCCTCTCGTATATCTTCTCAGGACATAATGGAATAAAACTAGAAATCAATAGCAAGAGAAACTACACAAATTTTACAAATACGTAGAAATTGAACAATACACTATTAAATGATCAGTGGGTTCTTGAAGAAGGACATTTCCTAAATGCAGAGTTTTCTTCCTGCCTGGGTTCTCCTCCTCCTGCCTACCTTTCCTTTTCTTTGTCTCCTTCCCCTTCCCTTTCTTCTCTTCCTTTATCTTTCTCACTTTCTTACTCCAGTCCTTCTCCTATCACCCTCCACTTTACTAAAATCTCCACTTGGATGCTTTACCTCTAGTCCTTGATCCCCACTTTCTAGGGCAAGGGTCAACTGTGAGGGACAACCTTCAAGAAGGAGGAAATTTAAAAATCTCTAGAATCAAATGGAAATGAAAACACAAACTACCAGTGCCTTTGAGATATAGAAAACAGTGCTTCTAAGAGGGAAGTTTATAGCTATGAGTGTTTACATTAAAAAATCAGGGAGGACACAGATAACTTAATGATGTACCTCAAGGTCTTAGAAAAATAAAGAACAAGCAAAACCCAAAATCTGTAGGTGGGAAGAAATAATAAAGATCAGGACAGAAATTAATGAAATGAAGACTAAAGGAACAATGCAAAGAATTGATAAAACAAAGAATGGTTCTTTGAAAAGATAAATAAGATTGACATATCCTTAGCCAAACCAACCAAAAGAAGGAGAGAAAAGACCCAAATTAATGAAGTTAGAGATGGAAAAGAGAACATTACAACATATACCAATGAATACCAGAGTATCATGAGGGGATATTTTGGAAACTTACATTTGAAAAAACTGGACACCTGTCAACAATGCATGCAAGCAGAAGGGGGACCATTGGTGAGGAGTTAGGGGATCAGTAGGAGTGAAGGGGTCTCGAGGGTAATGCGAGTGAATGTGACCAATGTACGATGAAATGCACATATAGAAATGTAATGAGACACATTCAATTGTACACTAATAACAACAACAAATAAGGCAGCAGTTTGTCCTTCAAGGTTGACCCTGGCCCTAGAAAACGGGATCAAGGACTAGAGAAAAAGTGTCAAAGTGGAGATGATAGTAAGGTGGAGGGTGATAGGAGAAAGATTGGAGTAAGAAAGCAAGAAAAGATAGAGGAAGGGAAGAAAGGAAAGGAGAAGGAGATGGGGAAAAGGAAAGGGAGGCAGGAGGAGGAGAACCCAGGCAGGAAGAAACCTTTGCATTTAGGAAATGTGCCTCCCACCTCCACTGTGTGGGATCAGGTGCAGAGGGAAGCTCAGGCTGTGCCAGCTGGAGGGCTGGGTGTGTGTGTGTGGGGGGGGTGCCTTGCACTCCTGGGCAGTGTGAGGAGAGACCTGGGCAGTGCCTGCCAGGCAGCCACATACAGCAAGGCATCCACAAAACCAGCGTCTGTCACCCAACCCCTGCCCTCCCTGCTCCCAGAGGCCATTGGGGCAGCCCCAGGTGGAACTGGTAGGAAAGGCTCAAAACCTCCTGCAGAAAGCCAAGGAGCTCCTTGTTCTTCCCTATCTAGCTATCATGTAGCTGGAGATGGGAATTTCATCCTTAAGGAAAAGTCACCAGTTTGAAACCTCACTGGAGTTTTAGCACCGAAAATTAGCTCATGCCACAAAGACTAGAAAGGGGTCCCCAGCCTGAGGGTGCTGTTGTCTGTGGGCTCCTGAGTCACGACTGAATGCTGGACAGGCTTTTTACCATGGATCCCACCCTCCCGGGACACAGCCCTGGGTTCATGTGTCCACCGTCCTGCGGTCCCAGGAAGGAGGCGCAGCACCAGCCCCTGCAGAGGCTTGGCAGGCCAGCACTGGGCAGCTGCCAGCCGTGGCTGCTTCGGGGCACCCCCAAGCCCATCCTTGGGGGCCTGTGCCATTCAGCCTCCTGTAAAGACGAGGAATGCACCTAGAGCTTAGCGAAGGTGGCCACAGCTGGCCAGCGGCACTCCAGATGTGCAGCTGGCGTGACTCACTGGCCCTCCAAATTCTGGTTTTGGGGTGGCATCTTAAGTGACCACTGTTGTACATCTCAGCCCCACACTGTTCACAATTCCAGTGTCACCATTTGATGAGGTGAAGGCTCGTGTGAGCCCACTGCTGAGGTACACCTAGTGGTGGGCCCTTGTCTGTGACTCGAATTATCCTTCAGGGAGACCTGGGTGGGAGGCCTTTGTGGAGCCCCAACAGCAGAAGGGATGGAACATTGCCTTTTTCCACTAAGTCAGCCCCCCTTAGAGTAGAGGTCAAGAAAGCTGGGCTTTAAAACCGGTCAGCTGTGGGTTCAAGTTCAATTCCAAACTGTCTGTGACCTGGAATTTCCTCAAGTCCAGAGTGGGCCTGAGGTGACCTCAGCAGTGTGTTGTGAGAGGATTCGCTTGTACAGGAAGGATTTGTCCAGAACCTCCCAGGCACAGGGTAAATGGAAGAAAGGATACTGCGATGCCTTTATGGCTTAAGACAAGAAGAAGTATTTCAGGGTAAGACGTTCCTGGCACTCAGGTGGCAAAGCTGACCAGGATTATTTCTCTGGGAAATAAAAAGTAAGGGTAAGTGATATCTTTAGATCTTATCTCATACAGATCTTTTAGAGAAACAAATACCTCAGAAGAGAAGCCTCTCCCCACCCCATGGCCACCCCCAGGTTTCTGGTCCTTTGTCCCTTTGCCTCAGCCTCCTCTACTGAAAGCTTAGTGGCCTGGTTTTATTCAGCACGGAGGCCTGGCACAGCTAGGCGGGAGGCCTCCATGAGGTGCTCCGAGAGCTGACAGGGGCTCGGGAGGGCCCTTGCCAAACACTGATGTTGGACTAATTAGTGATGTCTGGGGAGCTGGCGGCAGGAGGCTGCCGGGCACAGAGGAAGGCAGAAGGCAGATGCAAAAGCCAAGCCTGGAGAGCTGGGCCAACATGGAGTGCAGGGAGTTTGTCAGGCCGTTAACCCCCAGAGGACAGCGTGCCCAGATCCCAGGGCTGCTTCAGCCAGGCCAGTGGGCGGGCAGCAGGCCACCGAGGCAGGAACACAACCAAAGCCTCAGGGCGCCCCCTCCAGGCCAGAGGAAGCACGCATGGTGGGCCTGGGCCCCTTAGTGGCACCAACAAAGCTGGTAGGTCAGGGGCTCCAGCACCAGCTATGGCTGCGTCTGCAGCCAGCCCTGCTCTGCCTGAAGGGCTGAGGGAACCCTTCCACTGCAATGTCCCCTCTGTCATACTCAGTTTCCTCGACAGGAGGGACACAGGGAGGGGAGGGCCCCAGTCCTCCCCAGCGATTCAGTGCTGGCCCCTCAGTCCACCAGACACGATCCACTCAGGCAGGACCTCCATGCACTCTCCTTCCCCTTCCTCCTCCAGAGAGGGACCAGGCCACAGCACCCCTCAGCTCTAGGGACGGGAGGCTGGAGTTGTGCAGCCTGCAGGAGGAGGCTTCCTTCTGCACAGTTGCCCAGGTCCAGAGGCACACTGAACCTGGATTACCCCAAGGCATGCCCTTGCAGAAGGGGGCCCAGATTTGAAAGGCTGGAGTTCTTAGAGAAAGACCCATCTCACTAAGAACTCCTCCTGTGACTCTGACGTCATTTTTAAGTTAGGAGGTTTTTGTCCTTTGCATTCTCCAGGGGGAGGAAAAAAACCAGCTCTCTCCTGCTCAAAATTGATCCATGAGACAATGAGATAAGAAGTCGTTGGGCTGCTATTCACAGGTTGTTGGAGGGCGAGTGCATAGGAGTTTTGAAAAACAATTTAGCATTATTTGGTAAAGTGAAATATGTATGTGCCTAATCAGAAAAAAATATATATGTATATATCCTAGGCATGTGTGCATGAATGTTTTTTGTGTGTATGCCCTAGAAAAATGTATATGAGAATGTTCCTAGCAACACTATTCAAAATAGAAAGATCCTAGAAACAACTTGAATTCCAAAGGCAGTAGAATACGTGCTGTACAACAATGAAGTACAACAAAGGAAATTGTATAGTAGATACTGTGGGTGAATCTTAGGGGTCATTCTAGCATAAGGGGAGCTCACAGGAAAAGGTGTACATTTTCACTTACATAAATCTGAAAACATGCGAAGCAGCCTTCTCTTAATAAATGGAAATGTGGTCAAACTAAAAAGGAAACTGAGCAAATGATAAGCACAGCATTTAGAACACGGTCACTCAGGAAGGATGCGGAAACAGGAAGAGGATAGGGAGGGCACCCAGGGAGTGTCAGAGGAAGGCATGATACGCTTTGTCTCCAGAGCACGGGAGGGGATTCGGGAGATGACAGAACTACTCCGTATCTGAGTGTGGTTGTGTTTCCGTGACTGTGGACATTCGTCAAAACTCATAGGCAGAATGCCAAGGGGCTGAATTTTATATGCAAATTGTAGCTCAATTGAAAAATCTTTATTAAAGGAAAGTATGTGACAGGCACAGAGATGTGTTTATTGTGATTTTTGTTCCTTTATATAATTTATATTCTTTTATGTCTACTCAGTTTACTTAAAACACATGATAATTAAAACCCCTTAGTGGTTCACCATTTTCTTCAAGTTAGAATCAAGCAGTTAATGCCAGGTGCAGTGGCACATGCCTATAATCCCAGCAACTCGGGAGGCAGAGGCAGAAACATCACAGGTTCAAGGCCAGAGGTAGCCAGTGTAACTTAGCCAGATCCTGTCTCAAGATAAAAAATAAAAAATGGGCTGGGGTGCAGCCCAGTGGTAGAGTTCTTGTAAAAGCAACCATGTGACCTGGGTTAAAGCCCCCAGTACTAGGGGAAAAAAAATCAAGCAGTTCACGTGGCTGATCAAGCCTTCCATGACATAGACCTGCTTACTTCTCCTGCCCTGGGCTGACCTGTGTACCCATAGCTGCTTCCCCTTGTCCTGTCCCAGGGATGACCTTGCTGGAGTATAGGTGTGTGTGGACTTCTCTGTGTCCTGTTGGACTGAAAGTCACCCAAGCATTATCAACGCCATGTTGTCTAGTGCACAAGTCTGCCACATCATAGGAGTTCAGCAAAGATCTGTGCAATTTTGTTCAGATAGGCAGAGATCGCCTTTGATTCCGTAGGAAGAAAAATGATGGAGAAAAATGGGTGGGAGGCAAAGAGTGTGCATGGTGATAACTATTTCAAACTTGCCACTTCAGTTTATAGGGTTTATTAGACTCCTATTGCTATGGTAACAAATTACCACAAACTTTGTGATTTGAACCACCATGAGTTCATTATTTTACAGATCTGGAGGTCTGAAGTTGAAAATGGGGCTTATGGAGCTAAAATAAGAAATCAGTAGGCCTGTGTTTCTTCTCAGAGGCTCTTGGGGAAGATCTATGTCCCCAGTGGTGGCTGCATCCCTGGACTGTGGTCCATGTCCTTCTTCATAGCCAGCAACGGCTGGCTGAGTCTTTGCACATCTCATCACTCATATTCAAGCTCTCCTGCCTCCCTTTTCCACCTTTGAAGGACTCTTGTGATTACATTGGGCCCACCTGGATTATCCAGGACAATCTTATTTTAGGGGCAATTATCAACCTTATTCCATCTGCAACCTTCATTCTCTCTTGCCAGGTGACATAACATATTCATACATTCTGAGGATTAGGATGTGAACATCTTGGAGGTGGGTGTTAGGGTTTGTATCTAAATGTCTCCCAAGGTCATGTGTTTGAACATTGAGTCCCCAGTTGGTGACACTATCCTGAATGGTTATAGAACCTTGGGAGGTGGGATCTAACTTGGTGGAAATGAGTCACTGGTGGGGGAGGTGGACCTTTGGAGGTCTTTACCTTGACCACTGATATTAGTAAGCTCCCTTAGCTTCCTGATCACAAAGATGTAAGGTCGTCTGCAACCGGCCCAGTCACTTGCCACCACCACACTATTATGGACTGATCCTCCAACTGTGAGTCCCCAATAAATATTCCCTTCCATAAGTTAGCTTTGACCATTTTTTCTGCCATAGCAGGAACCAGCTTAGTAATACAGTGGGGTGGGGGCATTGTTCCACCTACTGCTTAAAGAACTAATAAAATTATCCATTAAAATCTAAGAGTTTAGAGCCAGGTGCGGTGGCGCACACCTGTAATCCCAGTGGCTCGGGAGGCGGAGGCAGGAGGATCGCAAGTTCGAGACCAGAGGCAGTCTGCATAATTTAGCGAGACCCTGTCTCAAAAAGTAAAAAAAAAAAAAAAAAAAAAAAAGGGCTGGGGGTGCAGCTCAGTGATCCAGCACTTGCAAAACATGCAAGTGCGAGGCCCTAGGTCCAACCCCCAGCACCACAAAAAAAAAAAAAAAAAAAAAAATCTAACAGTTTGAGGGCACATGGCAATCACCACCTCCTGGTCTCAGGATCACATTGAAATTTAGTCTTAGTTCACATACCTCAAAAGCAGATGCTAAGACAAGGATTTGAATGCATATAGTTTTTGTTTGTTATGCATAATGGCTGGAAACACTGGTGTAGAAGTGGAAGGAGACAGGACAGTGAAGACTACCAGTAAAGGGTGCATTTTCAGAGGGGTGCCATGGCACACACTTGCAGTCCTAGCCCTTGGGAGGTGGGGGAGGATCATAAGTTCCAGGCCAGCCTGGGGTACATAGTGAGACCCTGTCTCAAAAACCTTGTAAAAGGAAAGTACATTATCAAGGCATTTACCCTCTCTTGTTGTTTTTGTTAGGTGCTGTGGAGTTGGTATCCGACTCATAGCAACCCTATGTACAACAGGCAAACACTATTGTCAGTGCTTCTCTGCTATTCATAGGGTTTTCAATGGTGGATTGATTTGAGGGAGTGGGTTGCCGGGTCCTTCTCCCTTACCCTGTATAGGTGGAACTTAGGCCGAGGTGGAGAGAGTGATGGATGGATGTACAGACAAGGTGTGTGGCATCAGGAACACCTGGGATAGCTTGTCCTAGAGTCTGGAGATACAAATGTGGTAACTGAATGGAGTCCATTAATGATAATTAAGGAAGTTGCCAACAGTTTTCTGCCAGGATTCTATAGAGCTATCTCAAGGCTCTGAACAGGACCCCTCCTCATCCCTACTTCACCGAGAAATATTCTAGTCTTCTGTTTTTATATGTTGATAGGTTTTGTTTGAGAGAAAAAAAAAAACCACTTTCTTAAAAAATGAAAAACACTTTTCTTGGCATAAAAATTATTAAAATTAGGCATCAGGAATCTTTTCAGCCAGGTAGGTATTTGAGGAGGGCAGAGAGAAACTCAATTTAATTTCCTTCAGGGTCTTTGCTGAAGGGATAGGAAGAGAAATGTAGATTTAGTTTTATTGGTAAAACATAATCTTTCCAGTGGAAAAACATTACAAGCTACATTGTTCAGGCTCTTTCAATATAGGCTGAGAGTTGGGGGTGGGGAAGGGAGATTTTGAACTGTTTAGTGTTAATGAAATGTTTAAGGCTGAAATAATGGTGCTATACAGCTCTTGACATGATTTATTCTATTTTGTGTCAATTTGCTTGAAGTATGTAATGTTGTAGCATTGCATTGAGGGAGGGCTGCAGAGGGTTCTCACTGAGTCATGGATTATAATTTACATTGAGAAAGTCTACACATTCCATAATTATGGTGTGCTATGAATTAGTAGAGTAATATTGAATATCCCTAAACCCCTTATTATGGCTTCTCACTTGAAATATGTTTTCAATATACATTTATTCAGCAGTGCTTAAACATGGCAAGTCGTAAACACATGCTTTTTAAATCATGTGGCTACATTTTCTTCCTGCTTAACTGTAGCATCAGATGTTATATTAACAGCAGGAGGGGGGATAAGAGGGGATGGAGCTGTTCGAAAACAAATAGTATTTTTTATTTTAAAAGAAATGTCTCCTATTTATGATACTGTATCCCCAAAGCAAAATAGAGAAGAGTATTTTAGAGGTTTGTGGTAGTTTCTGTGGCGACAATTTGTTTTATTTTTGTAGCACTTTGCATCCCAAGAGTCATGAATATTTGAAATCTGCCATATATTATATGAAAATGCTTGACCAACTGATCTGGTTAGCAAACAGTCCTTGGCTAATGTCCAGGAAGAAGAGCTAAAGATTTAGCTCTCAGATCATTAGTAACATGGTCCAAACAGTTGGAGCCCCTATGTGTCCAATAACTGTCTCTAAAGTGAGAATATGACTTCAGTCTTTGTAGAGAGTGGCCCAGACACTGAGCCATACATGATGGATTTCCTCCCAGGGAATAAAATTGGGCATTTTACAAAGAAAGGTGTTGCTCCTCACGACATTGAGTGTTCACTGTGGAGTCTGTCCTCTGCTCATCTAGCAGTCTAGAACCAGCCTTCAGCCCTGTGCTTGTAATTTCAGCATACTGACAGCAGGGGACAGGCAGTACTGAGGTCAGGCCAAGCTTCCTATCATACACATCTCTAGATCTTTCTGTGCAGCTAGTACATCGAAAGGTATTAAAAACTGAAAAGAAAATTGTTTATGAAAGAATAAGACTTGGTAAAAATTCTATAGAGTCTGCCTCCACTTTTAAGTCTAATGCATTTGTTGTAAAGGCCATACCAGAGCAGATTAACAAAAAACTTTATTTTTATAAACATATTAAAAATAGTTACAATGGGATTTTATAGGGGGACATAGTATTTTTTGTTTATAAGCATAATATACTTTATACCATGGCCTACAGCTGTGCCACTGTGGTGTCCGATCCCATCAGATCCCAGAAGCTAAGCAGGTTCAGGCCTGGTTAGTACTTGGACGGGAGACCACCTGGGAACACCAGGTTCTACAGGCTTGGGAGAAGGACCCGGCAACCCACTCCCCCGCAAAAAAAAAAAAAAATAGGCCATTGAAAACCCTATGAATAGCAAAGAAGCCCTAACAATACTGTTTTGCCTGTTGTATGTAGGGTCGATATGAGTCAGATACTCGACGGCACCTAACAACAACAACAACAACTTTATACCACAATTCAATAAGATATAACAAGTTCTGGATATATAGTTATGTTTTACTAACTCTGAAAAACATGGGATCCTATAGATAAATATATTGCTTTCAGGAAATACTGGAATATAAGAGGATTATAATAGTACTAAAGTAAATCTAAAACATTAAGTTTTTTTTTTTTTTTTTTTTTTTAGAAATTTTTAATGTACATCATAATGTGATTCATTTTGACATGCTTTTCGTTGTGACAATTTTCATATATGCAACTTGATAAGCATTATTCATATAGGTTACCCCTTACGCTCCTCTATGTTTCCCCCCTCCCCCCTTCCTATCTAAGTTTCCCATCCAAGTCTTCTCTATCTT
>VMDO01030802.1:0-20842 GCA_007922755.1 Pedetes capensis
GATCTTGTTTGAGATAAGAAGTCAACTTGACTGGATGCATTTGGAGCCAGGAGGACACATAGGAGATTTACAGATAATCCTTTGGTTTTATTTCCTCCAAAATTTTCACTATAGCTTTTAGAAAAAGGGTTGAATTCAACCTGCCTTGTAATTAAATTTTCTTTTCAAAATTTCCATTAAGAACATCTTGTCTCCTGTCCTAGATTTTTACTCTAAAAAAATCACCTTTATGACTGAAGCACATAAAATTTTTTACATTTTAATTCCATGCTTAAAACTTAGTGTTTTTGTCATTATAACACAATTGGAAATAAAAGCTAAATGACTGAGAAAAAAACCTGCAAATAGAATTATAGATCATTTATCCAAGAATTAAGATATCTCTGCTTATTGCTATTCATATATACAAAATTCATTAAGGATATCACAGTTTTCTTTCCATCTATACCGTGAGCACATTTGGAACAGGGCTATCTCATTCTCTTTGGTTAGACTATTACCTACACAGCAACTAGAACACAGGAAGAATTCAATACGTATTTGTAATTGTCAGATAAAATTGACTTTATTCCAAATGTATTTTTCTTTAATTTAAATGTCATTATTCTGCTACCTAATTCATTTAATTATATAACATAAACATGTTCATTTCTATGTCACATAATCATTTCAGGAATTTTGTCTGATCAGGATCAATGCATCAAAAATCCATAGTTTCCTTGTATGTAATCTAGTTTTTTACGAGCCTGAAAAATTCTCGTATATCAATTGGTAGGAAACACTTTTCACAAATAGGGCACATTTTTGTTTTTAATTTTAATTAAGACAGATAGCTAACGTAAATGGTAAATGAGTACTGTTGAAGAAATATAAGTAAAACCAAAATCTTCCTATCCAGAAATCCACTTACAAAGGTAGACTTTTATTAACTAAGTATTGAAACACAATTAATAGGTATGACAGGCAATTCTCTAAGAGACTGCTAAAACAAAGAAATGTCACCCTTTTACATAGCCACACAGATACTATCTATTGTGTATATGTTTTCACTGTAAATAGTAAGGAAGAGGGTTTATCAGCAGTACCTGTCACACAGAGTTCATCCTAATTTTACCTGTTAATTGGGGTGACCATCTGTACTAGCTAATTTGCTTTATTCAGAGGAAATCCAAACTCTCCTACTGTTGCAACTGAGAGTAAGCTATAAACCTGTTAGGCTCCTACTTACCATAGGAATTGAGAGAAATAGGTGGTCTCCCTTGATGGTTATATTTAAAACAAATGGCTCCAAGGTCCTTGAGAAACATATTCCTAGATCATCAAGAGGAAAGATTGCCTATTTAGCCTTCAAAAGGGTTTATAAACATTTCAAAGGGAGGGGAAAATACTTACAAAGATGTTTCCTAAAGTAAATATTCAAAGATAAAGGAGGGGAGAAAAAACTATTCCCATTAAAAAAATCAATATTTTAAAATAAAGTTTGCATAATTCTTGTAAATATATTCAACTAGTTACTAAGTATAGTAAGCAAAATTATTTTATAATATTATTCCTTAGTGAGATAGACAGAACTTTTTTTCACTGGACCATATTTCTATAGATTAACATTTTTTATTGTTGTTAGGTGCCTTTGAGTCGAGTTCGACTCATAGAGACTGTATGTACAGAAGAAGAAACACTACCTGACACTGTGCCATGACTGATAGCTTCTCTGCTATTCATAACGTTTTTCAATGCCTGATTGTATTTTGTGGGCAAGTAGACTGCCACATCCTTCTCCCAAGGGTACAGCACCTGGTATTCCCAGGCAGTCTCCCATTCAAGTACTAACCAGGCCTGCTCTTGCATAGCTTTCAAGATCTGATGGCATCGGATGCCACAGTGGTAAGGCTGCATGCAATTAATATATTTTATAGCTAGAACAAACCAGGTTCAAGTTTCAGCATTAATCCAATTCCTAATGTGTATTTTAGGACTTTTTTCCCCATAGCCAAATTTCAATCATATACCTTGTCTAGGTAGGCCATAATAGGCTTTGTTGTGGTTACTTTCCTTTAAGTTGGGCCTAACACATAGAGACCCTAAATACAGCAGAACAAAACACTATCTAATACTGTGTCATTGATATGATCTTTTTATGTTTGAGCCCATTGTTCCAGGCACTATAATTCACATTTTGAGTCATGCTATATCAGTAAAAGAAGATCCCAAGGGCTTTATTCCATTGTTATTAAAGTCAACTCTACTTTGAGAAGGTAGCTCTTCCCTAGTTGTTTCTTGAATACCTTCCAGCCTGAGGGGTTCATTTTTTGGCACTATGTTTGACAGTGCTTCTCTGCTATTCAAGGGGTTTTCAATGGCTAATCACTCTGAATAGGACTGGACTTGACAGCACCTAACAACAACAACAGTTGTTTCAGGAGCGGGCTACCAGGTCCTTCTCCCTAGTCTACCTTAGTCTGGCAGCTCAGATGAAGCCTATCCAGCATGGATGGCCCTGTTGGTATCTGAGGGACTGGTGGCATTGCTCCATAGCAACACAAAGCAACACAAAAGCCCCGAAAGCATGACAAGCTGACAGACATGTGGGGGATAATAGGCTTAGTAAAGAAATAAACCTTTGAGAATACCTTATATGACTATATTTGCAATTTCATTTCATAGCTATCAACTATTAAATTTATAATTATGCATTTGACATAACAAGTACATTCTACCAACATCTGAGAAGGAGGAGTTCATCCTAATTAACCAAAGCTGGTTTTCTGTAGTTCAGAACATAACATTCTAGGTTGTAATTAGGAAACATTGTATTCTACACCCATACCTAAATCAATAGAGTGTAGTTTTATCAAGTTTGTAGAAATTAAGAGCAAAAAGAAAAGAAAGCATTATTAAATATGTGTTTACAAAAATATGTTACAATTTATAAGAGAACCTAGAGATTCTAAGAGATTAAACTTAAATGTTAATTGAAACCTAATTAATGAATCATGAGAATACATAAAATAGTAGATAAGTGATCAAATAACAATAGGAGGATTTTACTGAAGTGAAATAAGTAAGTCTTTACAGTAACCCACAATCTTTTAGCAATAGTTAGTGAGGCATAACTTTTCTAGCTCTGAATAAATATTAAGAGAAAATTTAAAACCTTTCTTTTCTCTGACACGTGTATATTTTTCTTTATGATATAATCCTGACCTAAGGGAAGATCATACAAAACATGAAACAGAGACACAGACTAACTCCTTGACAGCAGCTGCATATAGTATTTCTTGGCTCAGCCCAAATTACAACCTTCCTTGTACTGGCATCTAAACTGGATCTTTTGTAAGATGAGACTTCCATTGACTGATTCTCATGGTATACATCAGATATAGATTCCAATTTACTCCTTTCTCTTTATATTTCTTTCTCAAAAGTCTTATAGTTATAGTTTCAATCACTACAATGACACTATTTAATTTATCCTACTTAAAAGGGTTAATATCTCTCTTAAAAATAGTAAGATTTATTGATATATAGTTTTAATGGTTAATTTTTCCATGATAAATATCTTAAAATTTAAATAGAATTGAATAATGATTTTTAAAGGATAAAAGGGTTTTGCCATTTTTTTTCAAGTCACGTACTTTTTAGCACTGTGGTTTTCTTTTCCTTGTTTAATTTTCATTTTAATTTTTGATTAAGATTGCAGCTGCAGTCACAGCATGCTACCTTTCTAAGGTTGGGTCATTTCATTAGGACATATGCAGTTGCCTATTCTCTAAAAATAGTCTCAGCAAGAAATAGGCCATGACATTTTATTCATGCAAGGCAGAGTTCTATAAAACAGGTTATAATTTTATGATATGTTTTTCATATTACCTTGAACTTCCTATATTCAGTACCATTTCATTTTTCTACATAACAAATAAGTGTGGAGTATTTTGCAGTTTTTTCATTGCAGAAGTAAAGCCTGTTTAGCATTTAACAATGGGAAAGTAGGAATAAAATACTATATCCTTCCTTGGCAGTATGTGTAATGGTTTAGAGCACAGACTTTAGGTCTAATTGACTAAATATATGTACTGGGGAATGATATTTGACTTCCCTGGGCCTCAGTTTCTTCATTTGCAATATAGAAATAATGTTAATAATGATTATACCAGAAGAATATTGAGAGATGAAATGAGTATTTGGGTTAAACATCTGGCTCCAGAGCATACTCACTAAGTATTTGCCATCATCATTCAATAATACCACTGTCAGTGTTTTGTTATTATGCTTTTCTTCATATATATTTAGTATTTGTTACAATAATATGTATGTGTGTGTGTGTGTATATATATATATATATATATATATATATATATATATATATATATATATCCTGATTTTCTTTCTTTTAAAATTACTTTTAATAATGTTTATTTTTATGACTAAAATGTTTAAACACCAAGTAAAAATTTTAAAGAGATGCAGATAACACATTGGCTCAAAAAAATCTTTTCCCAATCCTGTCTTAGAACAGTGATACAAGCAGCCGAGGGGAGCCCTCTACATTTGTGAGAAAATACATTGTAGCTGAAAATTGGATGCTGTCCTGAGGGAAATTAGACATCCTTTCTTATAATGCATCTTCTGAGGGCACTTATCATGCAGTCTTATGCTGGCTGCCTCAGTGATAGATATGTGACTTAACGTCAGGGTCTTTATGGTAAACAGCCCTATTTCCTCCTGTTATTGGTTTCTATCAGGTTTCACACAGAAGAGAATTCCCAAAAGACTCACTAAGCAAATAGGAAGCTCTAACATTTTGTGGAGCAGAAATATCAGAAGATACCCACATTATGTATGAGTGAAGAGGAATTCTGAGAAGTTAATTTTACAATCCAGGTCAATGCCTTCTCCTTATTCTACCATGGGACAGAAAGGGGATCTCCCGTTTTGTTTAACATCTACCATTATACTATCGAAAAACATTCAAAGGACACCTAATGTGTGCCAGGAACTATGCTAGGTTTGGAGATTTGAAGTTTGTTCTTTAGAATCTCCAGGGTGTCCATATACAAACTCATCCTATGTTTTGTTCTTTTCCATGTTTGATCTCATCTATCCAGCCAAACTCATCTCACATCATAATCCAGTGTGAACCACTCAGCTACAGTGTTCATTTTATAAACTGTTGTTGAAGGCTTATATGCCGAAAATGTTGTAAGTATGGCCACCACAAAGACAATCTAAACAAAGTCCTTGCTTTTAGGTTTTTTAAAAATCAGTGTGGAATTCACTCTATAACTGGAAAAAATAGCATGCTATCAGTTAATAAACCTTGTTGTGAAGAAAGAATAAGACAGAAGCAGAGTATGCCATTTAGGTCAATATATGTGCTATTTTGGATGGAGTGGCCAGAAACTTTTCTTGGATGAGAGGAGCACCTGTATAGGGATTTGAATAACTGAGGGAGAGAGCTGTGGGACCAGTTAGGGAATGAGTATTCCAGGCAGAGGACAGAGCAAGTGCAGAGTTTCTGCAGTGGGGCTATGCATGAGGTATCAAAGGGGATCAAGTGGAATAATCTATAGGAGAGAGTAGTGGGATGTGTAATTCAAAGCCAGGCACTATGGGTGCACACCTGCAATCCCACGGACCTGAGAGGCAGAGGCAGGACGAGTGCAAACTCAAGGCCAGAGACAGCTGGTGCAACTTAGCAAGACTCTGTCTCAAAAAAATAAAAAGGACTTAGGGTTGCACCAACAAGGTAGAGCACTTGTCTAGTATGTGCAAAGCCCCAGGTTCAACCCCCCACTACTGAAAAAGAAAGATAGAGGGGGGGCAGATTATGTAAGGACAGGGAACATCTTAAGGTAAAACTTTTCAGTTTCTTTTTGTGTATGATGGGAAGTCCTTGGCAGAGGCGGGGCAGGGGGTACTGTGTTAAGAACAGAAGGTGATGGGTACGTGTGGAGCAGGAGGCCCTATTGGTAAGTGCAACTGTTTATTTCTGGACGGACATCTAGGGATGCAGAAGACTCGTCTCTGTCTCAATATTTAGCAAGGCCTACATTCCTACTTCTTACCTTTTGTTCTGATCCTCTTCCTTGGCATTATCCCCCCTTTTATCTACATATTCAATCTTCTGTGATTCAGTCACACTACTGACTGATTTCATATGTTTCTGGAATATTTTATATTTGGGAAAATATAGATGAATTCTCCTCACATGTTTTGATTTTGGATTCTACCAATCAAATCTGTCATTTTCGGAATGATTTGCATTTTTTATCATTTTAAAATAGATTGTGGTTGTTAGGATTAGCAGAATTTTTGTTTATAAGAAATTGATAAGAAATACTGTCCCTTGAGTTTAAATGAATATGGGTCTAAACCATTCAGGTTTCACCAAATATGTCACGCTCTTTTTCCACATTTATGATTCCTATGTATTTTTTTTTTTACTTTACTTTTTATGGTTCAGTCCTACTAATGGAACATTTTTCCTCACCTTGAGATTTCTTATTACAAAGGCTCATCTTTTTAGTATGCAGGAGAGAATCCAGAATATGGCTCTGAGTTATCAGAGAAGGTACCCCAAAACTGTGCCCTAAAGTTCACAGATTTTCATCTTACATCCTTGTTTCCACAATGACTGCTAAAAGAGACACATGAGAAATATCTGTGGTGCATCGGGGCAGGATGTTTCCCTCTTTGCTTGTTTCTGAGGATCTTACTTCTGTTTTGTGATGCTGGGGATCAAACTTAGAACCTTGTGCATGCTAGGTAAGCGATATACCATCAAGCTACACCCCAGCCCTAGGGGATCCTACTTGTTATTCCACATGGCATGAAGAAGAATTTGGCTTTCCCTAGCTGTTTGAATGGACTGCTCAGCACATGGAGCATGATGTTCGGTGGAGTGGGTCCCACTCTATTTAAACCACTCAATCTGCAGGAAATACTGGGGACATCTGAAAGAATAGCCTGTGATGTTCTGAGTGGAAAGAGCTGACTTTTTTTTTTTTTTAATTCAGAAGTGAGAGGTCCAGGGAAGATTGCAGTTCTCAAATTAACTTTTTAAATTCTTAAACTTTGTGTAATTTTCCTCCAATTCTACTTGTAGTCACTGTTCATCTTCACTTCTATCATCTGTCTACCCCCCTTCCTGGAGGATGACAAAGTAGGTTTTGCATATTATTCTATGTAATCTATTTATACTTTAAAAATTAAAGAGAAATTTCAAGAAAGAATGAAAAATAGGCAAAAGTGCTAATAGAAGTGTCTCAGGGATGCCTGCTAAAGCATTGCTCTTTATGATGGCTTCTGCATAATTCTCTTATATAAGTTTAGTCATCTATTTTTTATGTTGCAGAGCTGGCACCTAAATTAATGAAAATTTATGAATTGGTCCTGCAGATTGTGAGTGGTGTCTAAACAACTGTCATTTAGGTTCTCAATGAATATCTGTTGAATTGGATAAAGTTTCAATAATAATCTCTCATTAAATGAATGGCACAAGTCTTAAGAAAGGCATCTTATATATCTGGTTCATGATTAGGATAATTATGAGCAGATAGAAAGGCCTGTGTGTACTTACACAGTAAAATGGGCATTTTTCTAATTTCCAACAGAAAAGTGTATGACAGTTATATGACATGGCCTTTAATTCCCACAGATCTGGATTCTTGTTATACCAGTTATCAGTTGCATGAGGCATAATTTCTCTGTCTCAATTTTCTCATCTGTAAAATGGTCATCATGATTGATACTCTTCTTAGACTTTGGCAAGAAGATCCCTGCCTTGGTTCTGTTCTGACTATGCTCCTGTACGTCATGGGAATAATGAGCCGGGCCAAGGAAATGTGCCCTCAGGTTATAACTTCCTCCCAACCTAATCCTGCAAACCAACTCTGAATTTCTGGGGCCCAGAATTTCACATTCCTAGGTCTAGAGCTTGCTTTCAGAACTTACAGGAGATAGCAAAGGGGGGGGGGCTGCTTGAAAGGCAGGAAGGGGTGGTTGGAACTTATAAGTTCAACAGACATGGGCATCCACAAATGTGCTTTTGAGACATCTTGTTCCATGTAGGTAGAGTCCAAGGGAAGATGATAAGATGGGTACACTGGATGGGCCAACTTACTAAGGTGGCCACACTCCTGTGTAAGACCCCAAGGAGTCAGAGAATTTGAAATTTGAGCTTGGAGGAATTTCAAGTACCTATGAAGGATATTTTTCAAGATAGGCACTCAGAATATATTTAGCAGGTTGTTAGATTGATTTTCAAAGATTAAAGAAACAGACAATTGTAGAGTCAATAAACAGAGTCATTATACCAAAAAGAATTGGTGGATGACCAATCATTTCAAGAGGTTGCATATAATCAGGAACTAATGGTACTGAAGGAAGAAGAGGAAGCTGCCTTGAAGGAATTGATGAAACATCAGTCTCTAGGAATCGATGTAATACCAATCAAGATGTTTTAACAATCAGATGCATCATTGGAAGTGCTAACTTGTTTATGCCAAGAGATTTGGAAAACAGCTACCTGGCTAACTGATATAAATATTTATGCCTATTTCCAAGAAAGAAGATTGAACAAACTGTGGAAATTATTAAATGATATTACTAATATTACATACAAGCAAAATTTTGTTAAAAATCATTCAAAAGTGACTGGAGCAATATATAGAGAGGGAACTGCTAGAAAATCAAGCTGGATTTAGAAGAAGGCATGGAACCAGATATATCATTGCTCATGTCCGATGGATATTCGCCAAAAGCAGAGAATACCAGAAAGATGTCTATCTATGTTTTATTGACTGCAAAGGCATTTCACTGTGTGGATCATAAAAAATTATAGATAATGTTGTGAACAATGGGAATACCAGAGTATTTAACTGTACTCGTGAGAAATCTGTACGTGGACTGGGAGGCAGTCATTCAAACAGAATAAGGAAACACTGCCTGGTTCAATGTACAGAAAGGAATGCATCAGGCCTGTATCCTTTCACCATACTTTGTCAATCTCTATGCTGAGCAAATAATCCAAGAAGCTGGACTTTATGAAGAAGAATGTGGCAACATGATTGGAGAAAGACTCATTGACAACCTGCAGATGATATAATTCTGTTTGCTGAAAGTGAAGAGAATTTGAAACATTTACTAATGAAGACCAAAGAACATATCCTTCAGTGTGGATTGTGACTCAACATCAACAAATCAAAAATCCTTCCAAATGGGAGGGTATGCAATTTCACAATAAATAGAGAAAAGATGGTGCTTGTCTAAGATTTTGCTTTGAATAATGAATACTCATGGAAGCAGCAGTCAAAAAATCTGTACATTTTATTACCTGTGTAAGTACATATATTTGCTACTGTCCTCCAGATATTGAACAATTTACTACAAATAATCTTTGTGGATTTAATACATTTGATTAAACAGATACATGGAATATCCCAGCAAATTAGAGCAAGTAGTGTTAGGATCAAATGTTTGGCCTATGCCAAAGTAAGAGTACAGTAATATGTCAGAATGGAAGATTATTTTGAAGTGGGAAAATCCTCCCTGAAACAGAATCCTTGTATGAGTCCATAGATTCTACCAGGAATGGTTTCTCTCCCACTTGCTTTTAGAGATGGGGGTTGTGGGAGGGATATACCTCAAACTGCTACCTCTAATTTCTGGGACAGGCTGTTTTTCTTCCTTTTATTGCTCATCATCCCACTTTTACATCTCATTTGTTCAATTATTATTATTTTTTTGATATTTTACATCTATGAATATAGGAAACTGGCTCTGAAGTAATCCTTATATTTTAGTGAGGCCTAGGACTTCCCAAGGGCTCTGATTTCCATGCAGGAGGGTGCAGGGGCCATCCTGCTAACCTCAGGAATCTATACTACTGCCTCAGTCTTACACTCTAGGTATAGAGTTTTGCCAGGGCTGCTAGGCCAACTCTTATTCTACTGGGGCAGTTAACAAGTCAGGAAAAATTGTCTTACCTGCTAATAATGGAAATTATCAAAGGACATGAAAAAATAGGAAGCACCACAGGAGGAAGAGATTAAAATTGAGGCATGCCTGGGAGATCATCAAATGAAAAGAATTGCCATTGTTACAGTCAAGATTCAGGTTCAGAACAGGTTCATCCCTGAACTCCCTTGTAGGCTGCCCAGGTGTCTGTGTGCACCCTGGAATCTCCCTCATTATTGGTAGGGTCTTCTATTCTGTCCCCTTCCCCCACTGAATTTGGCCTTTTAGTTAGGTGACAGGTTAGCGCATTCTGTGAGCTCTTCTTATCCAGTCTATTGGCTTCTTAGTTTCTGCATTTTCAGCAGTTGGTTGACTCCTTACAGGAGCCAAAATCTAATCTGGGAATGAAGCCAGAACCCAGGGCAGGCAAAAGGCAAAGTTTGACTGTGGAAATAAATCCAGTATGGCTTTAAAGATGTGATGTTTAGTAATGTTGTGGAAGCAAACCATTCATTTATTTTCAGGTTCATATTTTTGACACATACATATTTTGTTACATGTTTGTGTGTGTGCATTAGATAAGTAATGGGAACTCTAAATTTAATGCAACAAATGCAAACATATGTCATGAATAGTTGCTAAGAACATCTTTTGGGTAGCAGAATTATGTGGGGAGGGTTGGCAGAGAACAGAGTTGTCAAAGCATATTTCAGAACAGTTTATTTCAGTCTTATAAATCTTTTTGATTGTTTTCGTTTGTAAAATACAGAATGATTTAATAAATAAATAAAATTATTATCATACAGAAAAAGGTCACCATTAATATTTTGATTTAGTTTGTTTTATCCATATCCTTACCATAAATTATACTTATAAGAATTTAAAAGAGACTGGGTGCAGTGGCACATCCCTGTAATCCCAGCGACCTGGAGACAGAGCCAAGAGGATTAGAGGTTTGAGACCAGAGGTAGCCTGTGTAATTTAGTGAGACCCTGTCTCAAAATTTTTTAAAAAATGGGCTTGGGATGTGGCCCAGTGGTGGAGCACCTGCAAAGTATGTGCAAGGGCCTGAGTTCAACCCCCAAGTATCACAAAACACATATTAAAAGTAATCTATGATAATTATTGGGAGAAGGACCCAGCAACCCACTCCTAAAAAACAATCAGCCATTGCAAACTGTATGAATAGCAGAGAAGCACTGAAGTGCTTCAGTGTTTCATCTGTTGTACATAGCGTCACTATGAGTCAGACACCAACGTGATGGCACCTAACAACAATAACAACAAATGATAACTATATCTGCAGACATAGCATCCTAGCATCTTATCTTGCCTGATATCAGAATGCATTCAGGGTCTGCCTGGTTAGTCTTTGGATGGGAGACCACTTGGGAACACTAGGTGCTACAGGCTAGGGAGAAGGACCTGATAATCTACTCCCAAAAAATCCACCATTGAAAACCCTATGAGTAGGAGAGAAGCACTGACAATAGTGCTGGTCATGCAACAGTGTTGGAGAATGTTTCATTTTGTTGAAACTAGGATTTCTGTGAGTCAGACCTGAATTGATGGCCCCCTAACAACAACAGCAATGACATGATAATTATAGAAAATATGAAAAAATTAAAACTAGAAAGGAAATTAAAATCACTTGTGATTTTACTATTCATAACACCATCATTGACCTTTTTGAGTATATCCTTCTAAGCCTTGTGTATGTGTACATCACCTGCTAAAATGTGCAAAGTTGAGATCATAGTATATTTCATAATCTTCCTTTTCTACTTAATGATGCATCTTGAACATTTTCCCATATTTTTATAAAACATGATAGATTTTGCCAAAATAGAAAAATAATCTAAAAATTCATATGGAAACACAAAACACCAAGCATAGCCAAAACAATCTTAAGCTGCAAAACCAGTGCAGGTGGGATTATAATACCTGACTTTAAACTATACTATGGGGCCATAGTAGCAAAAACAGCTTGACACTGGCACAAAAATAGGCTTGAAGACAATGGAGCAGAATTGAAGATCCAGAGATACAACCATGCAACTTCAGCCACCTGATCTTTGACAGAGTGACTAATGATACAAAATGGAGAAAACATAGTGTCTTCAACAAATAGTGCTGGGGAAATTGGATATCCATCTGCAGAAAAATGAAAACGGACCCAAATCTCCCAATCTACATGAGAGAGTCTACTCAAAATGGGCAAGAGACCTCAACATAAAACCAGAAACCTTAAAACTACTAGAAGAAAAAATAAGAAACATGCTCCAACGCATAGGCATAAGAAAGTGTTTCCTTAATAAGACTCCAATTGCTCAGGAAATGGCACCAAGAATTGACAAATTTGATTACATGAAATTAAAAAGTTTCTATACAGCAAAGGAAACAATCTACAAAGTGAAGGAAGAGCCCATGGAATGGGAAAAAAATCTTTTCACCCTATACATCCACCAGAGGACTAATTTCTAGAATATAAAAAGAACTCAAGAAAGCAAATCCCAAGACAACAAATAACTCAACATGCAGGTGGGCAAAGGAAATGTCCAGTTCTCAAATGAAGAAGTTCATAAGGCTAAGACACACATGAAAAAATGCTCAATATCCCTAGCCATTGTTGTTGTTGTTAGGTGCCGTCAAGTCGAGTCCGACTCATAGCGACCCTCATAGGGTTTTCAATGTCTGACTGTTTCGGGATTGCCTTGGGAGTGGATTGCCACACCCTTCTTCCATTTTGCGGTGCTGGGAATCGAACTCTGGGACCTCAGAGACTGCAGAGCAGCGCTCTACCAACTGAGCTAAATCCCAGCCCCCCTAGCCATCAGGGAAATGCAAATCAAAACAACTCAGAGATTCCATCTAACTCCAGTAAGAATGGCCAAGATCAACAAAAGAAATAATAACAAATGCTGGTAAAGATGTGGAAAAAAAGAAACCCTTTTACACTGCTGGTGGGACTGTAAATTAGTTTAACCACTCTGAGAATCAATCTAGAGATACATCAGAAAACCAAAAATGGAACTACCATATGACCAGCAATACCACTCATGGGAATATACCCAAAGGGAGACACCTTATCATACCACAGAGATACCTGCATGTCCGTATTTAATGCAGTACTCTTCAAAATAGCAAGGATATAGAGCAAACCAAGATGCCCATCAACAGAATAATGGATAAAAAACATGGTGCATATACACAATGGAGTATTACTCAGCAATAAAAAAGAATGAAATAATGTCATTTGCAGCAAAATGGATAGAACTGGAGAATATCATCTTAAGTGAATGAACACAGGCTCAAAAAGAGAAATATCTTATGTTCTCATTCATATGTATGAGCTGAATCCTACTTAAAGGAGGAAAAACTATACATAAGTAGATATATAAAAATGTTAAATTAAATTTAGCAAAGAAGGGAAAATATACAGTAGAAAGAAGGAGAGAGGGGACTAGCAAAGGGAAATGAAGTTTGTGGAAGATGGGATAGGGAGGAGAAACAATGTAAACGGATAAGGAGGAGAGGATAATCTCAATGTAAACGATGCAACTTCATGAGTACATGGGAAAAATAAGGGAATACAACCCAGATATGCATATGAGATTTACCTACATATTAGTTAAAGGTTCCATAATCTTCACAAGTTGATGAAAGTGTAACCAAAAGTGATATCATAGTTGCATAATAGAAAAAACAAATGCTGTATTACTCTGCACCTCACCAACATTTACCAATAAAGGAGAAAAAGTGTGACTTTTAATGACCAAATAACATTATATCATGTAAGTATTTAGTAATTGTCTGAACAGATTTCTGATTTTGGATACTTGAGTGGTTTCTAATTTATCATCGTAGAATAGAAAATGGCAAGAATTCAGCACTTCTGCATTTGGTGTCAGATGGCCTTGCTAAAATTGACTCTTCATCCTGTCTGTGGCTTCCAGCTCCTGCTGTTTCTAGAAACCTGCTATATCGACCTTGTCTTTCTTTTTTTCTGTTAAGAACATGGATCTTATTATGAGATACTATTGCTTAGGGGCTAAGAGTGCTGCTGCAGCAAAGCCATGTAGACCTGTGTTCCAATCTTAGGCTTACTATTTTTATGCTCTCAAAGACTCTATCATTTCTTTTTTAAAATAGAGCTATTGTGTTATATGTGGCAGTTTATCTAAATTTAGGTGATATTTAGCTGGTCATACTATTACTAAATATTGGCTTTCTTTTCAGATATATTTACAGAGCATTTTAACGTGGCAGGCACTGTATTGGGGGCTGAAGATACAAAGGTGGGAAAAACAGCACAGCTCTGTCCTTGTGGCATTTACAATCTAGCATTACAAGAAAATCAACAAGTAGTCATGTTCTAAAAAATTCAGCATTGTGGCTATGCCAAGTGGTAGGAAGCAGGGAGAACTGGTGCAATGAGGCCTAAAGTAGGTGATTGCATGTGGTCACAGAGGGGCTTTTGCATTTTGCATTCCAATGGAGAATATGCTTCTTTGTCTTATGATTCAAGGCAAGAAGAGAGGGCTGCAGGCAGGTTGTTATCTCCCAGAAAACACACTCCTTGTTCTAAGATTTCTTCTGTCTTCTCTTTCAAATGTACAGAAAGTGTATGGATGTGACTTTGCAATAACACACTGAAACAAAAATCTGCAAGAAATGTGTTTAATGCTTTCCTGCCCACTGTGCCTGGCCTTTCATTATCTTTCTTGTTTACAGTATGTATGTTTCCTAAGCCTTTGGTGTGTTCTCTAGGGTGGGCTATTGTAATATGCCTCTTTGCCCAAATACCTCTTGCCTCCCACCTTCTTTACTCTGTCACCCTTGTATGGTCAGAGCTTAGCAGGGTACCTAGCACGTAGTGGTTCTCACAACATGCAAAGCCAGTTGATCACACATGCAAAACCACTTGACTTGGAACCTAATTTAACATTTCAAGGAATGGCAGACAACACCTGCCCAGGAAGATGTAGGAAGGAAGGAAGGGGCTACTTACTGGTCCCTGAATATACTAGAGGCACAAAACAATTCAGTGTGAAAAGGAGTGAGAGGAAAATGTCAAGGGATAGCTGCTAAGAAGAATTTGGTGAGTCACTTTGTGAGGACAATGGAAAATATTTTAAAATGTCTCTGAGAAGTGGAGAGGGCACTACAGCTATAGGAGACCCCAGGTATCTAATTAAGACAGGATGCACAGCATTACCTGCAATAGAAAGCATCAAGATATGAATGTGCTAGGAATAGCAAGAAGCTGAGAAAAGACAGGTGAGAAAATAGGAGGTAATACTGGGGAGGTGCTTGCAGCTCTATGACTGTGGCAGCCCATCCCATCAGATCTCGGAAGCTAAGCAGGTTTAGGCCTGGTTAGTATTTGGATGGGAGACCACCTGGGAACAGGTATGGGAGCAGGACCTGGCAACCCACTCCCAAAAATCCATCAGTCACTGAAAACCCTATGAATAGCAGAGAAGCACTAATAATACTGTTTCACCTGTTGTACATAGGTCACTATGAGTCGGACACCAACTCTACAGCATCAAACAACAACAACAGCACTGGGTAGGTAGTTGTAATTCAGTTGTAAAATCTCTTCCTTCAATAATTTTTTTTTTTTTTTTTTGGTGGTACTGGGGGTTGAACCCAGGGCCTTGCACTTGCATGCTTTGCAAGTGCTAGACCACTGAGCTGTCACCTCCAGCCCCCCCCCCTTTTTTTTTTTTTTTACTTTTTGAGACAGGGTCTTGCTAAGTTACATAGACTGCCTCTGGTCTTGAACTTGGGATCCTCCTGCCTCCGCCTCCTGAGCCTCTGGGATTACAGCCATGCACCACCTTGCCCAACTCATTAATACTGTGTCTTTAATATTAGAAATAAATGTAAAAACACACAATCTGAAGAAAAGCACAGAGTTTTACCAAATAAAAATTTAAATGCTAGTAATATTTGATAGTACAGAAAAACAACAGAGAGTAAGACAAATCCTCCCAGCTGTAATTGACATGCTTTAGGGTCTTCAACCTTTCATCTTTGAGGGATGAAAACCAATGTGATCTGGAACCCTTGCTCCCAGCCTTGCAATCTCAGAGCTAATATCATCTTTACCATCTAGTGGTAGATAGGGCTTTGCACCAGAAAAATGAAACATTATTTTTTTAAAAAGTCTGGTTAGTTTTCATATGTTTATTTTAAAGTCCTCCTATAGGCTTGCAAATAGATTTGGCCACCAAACATTCTGATTTGATGCGATGCCTGGGAAAAACAGGTATGTGAGTCATATTAAGTGCCATGAAATCAAACTGACTTTGAAATGTGCCAGTTAAAACAAAACAAAACAAAACAAACAAAACAAAAAACCCCAGGAGATTCCAGTCTACATGAGTCAATGTAATTAAGGAAGTTCCTTCTATTTTATCCTTCTAAAGGCAGCAATGTTGAATTGACCAAACACCGTCATATTGGAGGTCTATTTTTATTGTTTTGAGGAGCATCAATACTGATTTCCGTAATGGTTGTACCAACCTAATTCCCACCAGCAGTGTACTAGGGTTCCTTTCTTCCTGCATCCTAGCAGCTTCTATTGTTGCTTGTTTTGTTGATGATAGCCATGCTGACTGGGGTGAGATGAGATTGCAATGTAATTTTGATTTGATTTTCCCTGATGGCTAAGGATGTTGAACATTTTTTTCATATGGTTATTAGCCATTTGTATTTCTTCTTTTGAGAAGTCTCTCTTCAGTTCATTTGCTGATTTTTTGATTGGACACTTTGTTTGAAAATGAATAGAACTAGAGAGCATCATTTTAAGTGAAATAAGCCAGACACCAGAAAGACAAATATCACGTTTTCTCTCATACATGGATGCTAGACTTCAATATATATTTGATATTAAAATATATAGGTCATGAAAGTAGAAGTAGGGGGAATATTAAAATATATAGGTCATGAAAGTAGAAGTAGGGGGAAACAAGGGACTAAAGAGAAGCAGGAGGGGCAACAGAAAGGATGATGGGGAAAAGGAGGGGAAATATCACAAGTTTTGCCTTTAAGGCAAAATCTGGATGCAGTCTGATAGATAAATAGATAGATATATACACAAACAAGACACGCAAGTAGAAGGGGGGCCATTGGCAGGGAGGAAGGGGATCAGAGTGGTTAGGGGTCATGAGAAGGAAATGGGGGAAATGAATATGAGGAATGTACAATGACATGCATGTATGGAAATAAAAAAATCAGGGTTACATTTTGAAAATATGATGTAAAAAACTGAATTGACCAAACTGTTTTCAGTTCTGTTTTTATTTTCTCTATCCCTTTTATGCCCATAAACCCAAACTCCTCTTCTTAGCTCATTGAAATACTCATTCTATTTTATACAAGGTGCTGCTCTATTCTAGATCACAAAAGCCAGTTAGCTCTTGAAATTAAATTTGTTGTAAATTTGTCTTTTTAAAATATCATTGCCCACTTGGAAAATAAAAAGTAACATACTTGGATATATCAGTTGCTTTATGTACTATTAAAATTAATGGAGAGGGAGGAATAATTACTAAGAAAAATCTATTATAGTAGTCAGAGTATGTTGACACTAAATCATAGCATTCCTGTATTGATTAATTAAATAGTTTGTGGTGCTGGTGTTTGAATCCAGGGATTTGGGCATGTAAGGCATGGGCTTTACCACTGAGCTATCTTCCCAACCCGAAATCATATTGTTCTAATTTAGAACATGTTTACTAAATACCCTTGTCTGCTGCTGCAACATACCAATTGCATCTCAGTTCTCCACTTCCACCTCTGCAGGTATGGTTGCTTTATTGATTGGCTGCCCACCAAATCAGGAGTTGATCTGCCTTAGTAAAAAGCCCTGTGGTTCTCAATATGCTTTCATTAGTCTACTAAGTGTATAAACCTCCTTAAACTGTACTGTAGCACCTGTCCTGCCAATTTAAATTAACTTGATCCTTGTTCTCACTCTTGACTCAGTACATGGGCTTTATATGGGCCAAGTGGAAAGCTGAAGTAGTTTCAGCTGCTGTTTTACATAAGGGATGCCAGAAAGCACCAAATTAGTTCAGAGACTGAATTAGGAGGCAGCAGGAGATAAAGGTGAAAATCTCTTCTGAAACTCTTATTGTTTTGCTTTTCATTCTACATATTTGATGTAATTAGAGTTGATCTTTATGTATAGTGTGAGGTAGGGATCAAATTTTGCTTTTTAAAAATTTGATATTTTCCCCAGGCACCTCTTAGTAAATCACTCATCCTTTCCTACAGATTTGCAATACCATTGCTGTTAAGCCTCACATTTATTTTTATGTTTTGGTAAGAGTCTGAGTTCTGTGTTGTATTGGTCAAATTTTGAAAAATCAATGGACTACTTTTAAATTAATGCATCACTGCCATCTCTGTGGGGCTGGGGATTAGCTCAGTTGGTAGAGTGCCACTTTGCAGTCTCTGAGGTCCTGTGTTTGATCCCCAGAACTGCAAAATTGGGACAAGGACATGACAATCCACTCCTGAGGCAATCCTGAAACAGTCACTGAAATCCCTATGAGGGTTGTTGTGAGTTGGGCACAATTGGATGGCACCTAATAACAATAAACAACCAATTCTCTAAACTATTTTGGTTTAATATATCTCGCTATTTTGTAGGATAATATTCCCTTATTTATCAATATTTTGAATTTTTGAAATTGTTTTTATGTTCCATAAAATTAGCTTATAATTTTCCATTAAAAAGCTTTGTTAGAATATTGATTGGCATTGGATAAATGTATAGGGCAATTTGGGAATGAATGATTTTTTATTGTATTCTTATATAGAAATTTTATATATTTATTTATTATTTATGTCTTTAGTATTTTTTAAATTTCCATAATTTTCTCTATAAAAATATCACATATGTTTTATTTCATTCAATCCTTTATTAGAAAGCTTTCTCAAATTAGCAAATTTGCTACAGGACTTGTCTCATTGATTTTTAAGGAAGTTTTTTGTAATTAGTTGTGATGTTTGAGTTTTTATAAATATATTTTTTATCAGGTTAAGTTTCCCATTAGTCCTAACTTTTACTGTGAATGGGTGTTCAGTTTTACTAAGTTCTTTAACTCATTTGTTGAGGTGGTTACATGGTTTTCTTCTTCAGACTTAATGTAGCAATTACCCCAATTGATATTAAATATTCTTACATCTTTAATACACATTTGACTTGATTATGATGAACTATGTTTTAATATATTTAAATCTGGTGTGATGACCTTTTTAAAGTATATATGTGCTAAGTGCTGTTTTGTAAGAGAGGCTGACCTATAATTTTCCATTCTCATACTATTTTTGCCCCTCTGATTTTTGGCTGAGGTTTTGCTATCTTCAAAAAAAAATTAGTAAAAGTTTACCCATATTCTATCCTCTGGAATAGTTTAAGATATTTATGTATTTAATATAAATTATCAGTAGGTCTTAAAGTCTTTGTAATTTTCTTTGTAATTTTCTGAGGAGCGGGCTGCATTAGTTACTCTTAGCATCATTACAAAATACCTGGCAGAAACAACTTTAAGGGAGAAAAGATTGATTTTGGCTCACTGTTTCAGACGGTTCAGTCTTTGGTTTCTTGGCCTCATGTATTTGGGCTGAACATGATGGCAGGAGGAGTGTGTGACCAAGGTCAGCTGTTCCTATCATGTGGACAGGAAGCAGAGAGTGAAGTGGGAAATGGTCGTGGATAATAAACCCTCAAGGACCAACACCCAGAGACCTAATTCCTCCAGCTAGGCCCCACCTCCTGAGGTTTCCACAGCCTTCCCAAATAATCACCAGCTAGGGACCAAGCATTCAAAACATGAACCTGTGGAGGACATTTCCTATTCAATCCATGACAGGAGGTTAGTTAGAATTTTAACTATTTATTCAATTTCTGGGTTTTGAAATATCCAGGTATTTAATTTCTTATTAGGTTATGTCTGATAATTTTATAGGAAATTTAAAATTTGTCTATGTTTTCAAATTTACTGGCATAATCATTCAAAATAGTCTCTTGTTGTGTTACTTTAGCTATGAGATTTTATGATTCCAAATATTATATAATTTGCATCTCTCTTTTTCCATGGTTTCTAAAACATGTATAAAATGTATTAGTTGTTAGGTGCCATCGAGTTGGGTCCAATTCATAGTGATCCTATGTACAACACAGAGTTTTCAGTAGCTGATTGTTTCAGGACTGCTTCAGGAGTGGATTGCCACATCCTTCTCCCATTTTTGTGGTTCCAGGTAATCGAACTCACATCATCAGAGAGTGCAGAGCAGCACTCTACCAACTGAGCTAAACCCCTGCCTCTATAAAATGTATGTTTGTATATATTTATGGACATGTATGTGCATGTGGGTTTTCTTCTACTCTTAGAAATCTGGGTCTTGTCAACACATTTATACTTTATTTAATTCTATAATACATCTAACTAGTTTTAGAATTATTTTGCTATACTGTTTGGTGGCGCTCTTTATTACTAAGAATGCTTTTGGTCTTAAAGATGACTTTGTTTAGTAAAATATAGCTTTTCTAATTTTCATTTTTTTCTTTCTAACTTTTCAGAATCTTTGTTTTAGTTTTGACTACTATAAATACTATAATATACTAATATACTAATATAAATAATATAAATATAAAATTTGAACTTTGCTTACTGAGACAGTCTGATAGTTTAGTTCATTTACTTTTATTGTTAAATAAAATTCATTTATGTTTAACCATGTATTTTAGCTCATTTACTATTATTATTATTATTATTATTATTATTGGTATTTGGATTTATTTCTAACATGTTATAATGTGGTTTCTATTACTTTTTGTCCCTCTGCTTTCCACCTGCCTTCA